>BMAV01028243.1:711646-738643 GCA_019973955.1 Trichonephila inaurata madagascariensis
TTGTAACAATGCAAACCCGGTTTGGCTAGTTTGGCTGAAAAACAGGTTTTCGATGCCAACTTTTGTCTTTGTTTTAACAGTTACATTGTTACAACAATAGAGACGAATCTAAGATGGAGTCAATAATTTAATTATATTTAATTTTAATTAATTATAATTAAATTATCGAATTTTTACCCAAAACAATAGTGTATAGTGCTTTAAAATGTGAGAAAAAACCTTTTTCAAGTTTTGACACAAGTATTGAATAATTAATTTTAATCAATTAATTTTTATTAATTATAATTAAATTACTGTATTGTCATCCAAAATAGTCATGTAACTAAAATTTCAGCTCAATTGAGTGCTTTAAAATGTATTTTATTAACAATTGAAAATTCCACCAAGATAAAAAAATAAATAAATATATAGAGTAGGTGAGCTAATAGTAATTTAGTTATCAGGCCAACTTTGAAATTGTGAAATATAAATCCCTTGACTGTTCGGAAATTTAGAGCTGTTCTTTTAGATTGCTATAAAAATAAAATGAACCAATCAATATTAAATCAGTGCAATATTCACTTAAAATTCAATTAAACCTATTATTTAATTTCCTTCCTTATTATTAACGATTGAAAATTTGAATAAGATATATATATATATATATATATATATACAGGGAGAGAGTGAACTAATAGTTGAAGCATATAAATAAATATGTTTGACTTATGTTGTATGTTTTTTTGGTAACTTCCCACTGAACTTACAGAAATTCTTTTTGACCTTTTTAGAGTTTGACTCTGTGTATCCGTAAGTCTATAGCTTTTAGCCTGAGAATGGAGGGAAAAGTCTGTAAAAACAAACCGTTGGGTCTATCAGTTTAAACATGAAGTCGAATCAGTAGCAGCAGACTAATTCAATAACTCATTCAAATCTCGCTCGTTACACCATCACGAGCTCAGTGGTGCGCGCCCTTTTACAATTTATCAATAAACCCTGCCCATGAATAATTCTGTAAAGCATAACGCGCTCTTTATGGTAATGTGTGGGGAGCCGAGAGCGGATCGGTCCCTTTTTTTCCCCACTGTGCTTTTGGCATTGGTCCGTAAAAATGTAAAGTTCTTTTCGCCTTGGTTCTACACGGACGCCAACTGGGAAAGCATTTGAATGTTTAATCGGAAAACTTTTACGAGAGTTGGAATGGGTTAAATATGACATCGATGATATCCGCCGTGACGAGTGCCTCTCGTAAAAAGGGATCTTTTCTCTCATTTCCCTATAATAGTGCCATGCTTCTATTAATGGCCGTACACGGCTTAGCGAAGTAACCAAATGACAAAGAATGTAAATTTAGTAAATTCCGTCCAGCCAAATACCACTGTGTGGCGTAATGGAGGAATTCTCACATTAAATCAGTCTTTTTGTCTTTAAGTCTTCAAGAGGTGCGAAATTTTAATGAGTACGTTGTTGTCCTCATTACTATCCTAAAAAGGACGAGTCTATGTATTTGGGTATAGAACACTTTTTTTTTTGTGAAGAGAAACTAATGTAAGAACTACCTTGAGGATTTTCTTCTATCAAACAACTCATTTCATACTTTTTAGGATTAATTGCTCATAAGGAATTTTCCTTTTTTAAAATTTCCTTCCTCAAAATAATGGGCAAAGTTGTGTGTGTGTGTGTGAAAAGAACGAAACAGGAAGCAATAATGGGCCATTTTTTCAAACCTTTTTGTGTGTTTCCCAGAACTTCTTTCACCACACAATTGCTTCTACAGTAAAGTAATAGGTAAAAGAAAAATCATAAATATAATTTCTTTTCAAAGAAAAAGAAAAAATATCCTCTTTAGAATTATAAAAGAATTCAAGAAAGAGAATTAGCATGAAGATATTTTGCTTCTTTTTTATTAGTGAAACTATATTATTGTTACCATTAAAACTGTATTTTCTGTTATAGAAACTATTTTGATGTCAGTATATGCGGATTAAACTATCAGAAATTATCCCATAGGAAAACAATTTAAAACTCTTTTTTGTAAAAAGAGTACTTTGTAAAGAGTACTTTTTTCTTCTATGACGACGCTAGGGCATTGAGATATACCCTAGCAACAGCTTTCGGAAGCTGCTTACAATGATAACTAACATTTTCTGTATAAAACTATTATGAGAGAAGGAAAATTCCAGCATGCAATTTTGGTATTCATAAATTAATTACCTTTTAAAGATATTACAAACGAATTAAGCTTTTGACTGTGAAGATTTGTCTCATTTAAATAACCAAAAATTTCATTTAAAAAACAAATTAATTTTGCTCCGCAAAACAACTTTTAATTTTCTCTAATACATAGTGAAGTATGCAGGGTTTATCAGTGCAGTAGTTAAAACTTTTCAGGACAGATAGAGTCAACTTTCAGCACTGATAGATGATGGGAAATCACATTGCAATGCATGGTCTGAATCGCATTCCTAGCGCGGTAGTGACAACACAAAATGCAAGAAAGACAGGGCATGAATAAGTGGAGAAAACACGTTCATTACTCAGTACAGCAAAAATGCTGGGAAATAGTTCGCTTGTGTACGCAATAGAAGATGTAACTTAAACCGAAGCATCAGATGACGGTGCATGCACACACACGGGTTTTGCTGCCGCACTGAAGCTTCATTTCGAGTGCCGAAAGAATGGTAGTAGGATGGGATGTTAAACGAACGCTGAGCTCGCTGATATGCATCTGATTGGAATGGATGAGTCTCTTAACGATTGTACACTCAACGTTACCCCAAGAGGCAATTTCCCATCCACGCCTTCTTTGCACTCTTGCACCAGAGATTGTCCGATAGCGGATCTTTCATCGTGGTCACACAAAAACGTGAGTGTAGAACGCTTAAATGTGGAGACTGAGTTGGATCTAGTACAGAACAATCCTGGTACCAGTAAGCCGGCTAACACCAGTCTTGTCGGGAAGTGAGGCCTATATCCGTCCCGGGGTCATAATTTCAAATACTTCAATGACGTTCTTTTCTCTTGGTTTTTTGCTATACTTCAGATAGTAAAAATGTTTTTTCACTTATTTGTGTTCTGTCTTTATTGTATTTTGTGTCGACACAACTGTGCCAGGAAAGCGTTTCAAACCATGCATTGCTATGGGATTTACCATTATTCAAGTGTACTCTACCTGTCCTTAAAGTACTGATATATCCTGTAGAAAAAGTTCTATTGTGTAGAAAAACATCCTATTAATGGGTGGAACCAATTGCTTATAGTATCACAGATGCCGTAATCTTTTGTATAATGACACACCAAAAGGTAAAGCTGTGTCTTCGAAAACAATCTATTTTATTGTTGCGTTGAACTTCTAGAAAGTTCCACCGAGGAAGAAACATATTCTGACGGTACCACTCATTAAACTACAAATTACTGGAGATGATAAAAAAAAAAAATAGAACACCGCAGCTTTTTTTAATGATCCCTCTACATAGTGCAAACTTTTTGTGAACCGATTAAAACCCCCAAAATTTTTAGATGTTAGATATAATGGAAATTGCCAAGAACTTCCACTTTGGATCTTTAGTCATTATTTGTTCTTTTCAGTCACTTTCCTTATCTCATTTTAGTTGAATCAATTAATTTTTTTTTATTTTCAAAAACTTCAATTATGATATACTTTGTGTGCTGTATCTAACTTCAGAAAAATTACTGCTGCAGTGGATATGAAAAAGTATGATCAGATCTTATTGAGAAGACACGAAATTATCTAGAACGATCAGACACATGCTACTAATTTGCCCTTTTTTGAACTATTTCATATTAAACTTTAAAATTTAGAAAAGATATAAATAAACCTTTGTGACCCTCTCTTTTAAGAAGGGTAATACTAAGTATGTACGAACTTATAATTCTATCTACTTCGCGCGTTTCGTTAGCACACAAATATGTACCTAATTTCTAAAAATAAAATGATAATAGACTGGGTATTACTGGTGCATGTGTGTGGTGTTGTTCAAATAATTATGGAATTCAAGTTGATCTTTTCCCGGATTTATTGAAAACATTCGATAAACTTCAATAAAACAAAACTTAATAACTTAAATTACCAAGTTAATCTATTAGACCGAAAATATATATATAATCAAGATAAAAACCCTAGGAAACAACAGCACACCTAGTTATGCCGAAGCCAAGATCCGAGATAAACAACAGAACCCAGACGCGCTGAAGCCAAGTTCAAGATTAACACTCAGGTAGAATCCGTTACATATGGTTTTCGTCGAGATAGGCCACGTGGGTCTGAGGCGGTGACAGCTACGCTCCACTCACTCAGGGGGCTATAATTCACAACAATTTCCTGGAGCTTTTACGACATATTTGAGAATTGGAATGCAATATATAAACACATCATACTTCAAAACTTACTAATAAACTAAATACCTTTGAAGTTCTTTTCCTCACATTTTTAGATTAACATAATTTATTTCAACAAGAATAATACAGACATCCTTCTTCTAATATTTTCTGGGTAATCGGAAAGAATAAAATCGGACAGCATTTGTATTTATTTGATTGTAGGTAATTTTCGTTAAAAATGTAGTAGATAAAAGCGAAAAATCGACCCTTTTCCCTTGGAAAGTTCTTTCACTATCCTTATACAATTGAAAATATAACTGTATACGAAATTTTTTAAAAATTAATTTGAAGAGAATGTTAAGTTACTTCTAGGGTGATTAGGCGGGATGCCTTTGCTGAAATTCTCATAGACCAGTGCTTAATTATAAACTGTATAAGTCATGAAGATAAGTATTAAATTTTACATATAATTTTGTACATGACAAGACCATAGGGTCAATTATTAAACTTGTTCTTAAATTAGAACAGATGAATTTAGGATCAAATATATTGTGTAGTACTGATACATTCATAAGTATATTATATCATTGTAAATGTGCATTTTTTATTATCTCAGAATGTATTTTGTTGTGATTAATTTTCTGTAAATGAATGATTTTTTTAAATCTTTTATTTTAGACTTTTCGATATGCTCTTGCCCCTCTAGTAGGATTATCAGCCCCCCCCCCCCTAATGAGGCGTGCACCACAGTTTGAGAAACGCTGTCTCCGTTTTCTCTTTCTCATCCTGCTTCTTTCTATTTTTGGAGAAATACCTGAATATATCATTCGTACCTTTGAACAGTACATAATTGAATCATTTCAAAACTTTTCGTCTTGCACTCTCAAGGACACGTGTAGCTTAGCTTAGGAACCCCTGCCTTAGAGTAGTTCTTTTGTGGAATTTTTCGAGAGAATTGTTATCTGTTTTGAACTGACTCAGAAGTGGAAACATGAGGCATATAACTTTTAAAAGAAAAGTAAACGAACTTTGTATCTTAACATTCCTCCCAAGCTCCAACCTATGTTATTAATTTAATAGATATACTGTCAGGCATACCCGTTACTCGAGCGGCAAAATTGATAACTATAAAAAAATAATGAGGTCAAAATTTAATTAACATTTTGAAAAAATATTTAAGTAAATTTTTAATTAAGTGCTAGGGAAAGTATGATTTAGCAAATAAAATAGTGAAGTAAAATAAAAAAAGCTGAACAAACCGGCTTTTCACAGGCTCTTCTGTAAGTCAGTATATAAATATTACCTGAAAGTAACATATAAATATTATCTCTTATGTCTCTGTGGGAGACGATTTCGGCAAAACCTGTTCTAGTTTATCTATAATAAAAAAATTGGTTGTCAAATTTCAAGTCTGTAGATCTAATAGTTCAAATAAGCAAATTCTTTTAATCTACAATACCCCTGTAACCCCTCTCTGGTTTCGAATTCCTCAAAACTCTTTCTTTGCTGATTTCTTCTTAACAAAAGAGATATAACTATAAAATTTAAAGTCTGTAGATGGAATAGTTCAAAAACGAAAATTTATGCCTATAACGCCCCCCTCCCTTCGGAATAAATTTTTGTAAAACCTGTCCTTAGCGGTTATATACTCATTAAAATAAAAATGCTTGTCAAATTCCGTACGTATTTCTAATAGGCTCAAAAACGGAATTTTTTTAATATCTTACACCCCCGTTAATTTCCTCCTTCCTTGGGAGTCGATTTCCAAACATCCCGTTTCGGCAGAACTGTATTCAACAAAAGAAATTCGCCTGTCAAATCTGAAGTCTGTAGGTCTAATACTCGCAGTTCCGGAGATCTCGTGATGAGTGAATCGCTTTTTTCATACACGTTCATAGATTTATAGAATTCATCTCCATGATGAAGAAAAAATTCATTTCTTCCAGACCGTGGTCTTAACGAAAGTTATTGTTTAATAATATTAAAAAATAGCAGCGATTCTTAGTTTATGTTTTATTAACGTCGATAGAGTTATTTATACATATATTTTTAAAAAAATCAAAAATAAAATAACAAAACTACAATTATACTATTAAACGATCTGCTTCTAAATAATTAAAATCGTCTCTTTTCTGTTTTTAAATTCATAGAAAAGTTTCTGCCTAAATAGTTAGCAGATTTGAAATGAAAGTTTTGGAATATTAAAGATCTTAAAAGGGAAAATGCCCCGTTCGATACAGCGGAGAGGAACTATGAATTTTTCAGAAGAAAAAACCAAGCAATCATGATATTGAATCAAGCTTGTTAAAAGATGCCAGAATTTCTTTCAATCATCTGATTTTTCAATTCCAAATGTTTGCCCAAAGGCTACTTCAATGCATGGACTAGCTTTAAGGATTGTCATGAATAGAGTGAGTAAGAGGGTAAAAGGGAGAGGGAGTGAGAGTTATGTTAACGTCGCACTGTATAAAGCAACACGAGGGCTATTGGCGACGGACCTCGTCATTTTGAGCCATGGTCAAGCGACCAGGATGACCTAACTACAGCACCACACCAAAGAGAGAACTTAGAGTCCCAACAGATATAGCATGCACCGGTCCCATTTACACGATGAGTCGAAAGATGTAATTGAAGAAAAAAATGGAATGAATAATTATAGAATTCAGATATATAATCAATTTTCGGGTGTAGATATTTCTATTTTTTAGTAATGACACAAATGGACTAATTAAGAACACATGCTCAGTTCAAAGCAATCATTAATTCTCCAGATGAAAAATGCAATTTGAGAGTAATATTTTACTTTAAATAAATCTAAATATTAAGGCTCCGATAGTTGTGTGTTAAGATAAATATAAATTCCTTATCGTTTCAATTACTTCAATAAACAGTCACTGAATGGAAATACTAATTTAATTTGCTTCTGATATTTAAGCTATAGGATAATTATATTAATGTTGGAGTAATTGGACATTTTTGTAAATAGTATATTTGTGAATTGCAATTGTAATGAATTTGTTCCAGGCTGATTAATAATATACTCATTGAAGTATAAAATATATTGTTTCAGATGTTAGTTAATACAAGGGAAAATGTACCATTTGCAATAAATTGAAAATAATAATATCTCGAAAGTTAAATATCAGTAATAGTTTTGTAAAATATAATCAAATAATCTAGGGAGACTAGAAAAACATTCTGTTGTTTTCAAATCCAACCTCTCATTCTGAGCACGAACAGGAAATTAAAACTTCGCGTAATCCAATGTAATATAATGAATAAACACCTTGCCAAAAACGATACTACTCGAATTTTTTTTATTCTCCCAGACATAATTCACGGAAAGTACGGCCTTCGAAACTCGCCAAAACAGTATCTGTTTCATTGATACACTAAGAGATGAAAAAGCAATAAAAAAACTCTTCCAAAACACATAAGAGGGTAGGAAAAAACAAAGAAAAGAATAATGAAAGTGAGGAACTGTGAAAAAAATCGATAAAAAATGTATTAAAATTATTATTCCGTTGCTAGTCAGGAAGGCTTGTTCTCTGCCGTCATCAGTTCAGGGACGTTTAAATCTCAAGAGATCACTCCGCGCTGAGGTAATTACTGATAGACTCCAGGGCTATCACTTTCGTGAGTAAATCGCTCTTTTTGGCATCTTTTCACCATTTCCCAATCAATTGGAGTATCGATTTTACTCTCCAAATTCCATCGAAGCAAGCCAAGTTGGACTGTTATCGAAATTTGGAATCTTTTTACACGCGATTGTTGAATTATGTCAAATGTTGAACACGGCCGCGAGGTCCATTCAACTCTGTAAAACACAAGCGGCAGAGAGGAAAGGGTTTGCAGCAGAATCGCTTCGATAAAGAAAATTGAAATTAGGTACTGCAGGGATGATTTATTACGCTTGAATTTAAAAGAATATTTTACTGGCAGTTTTTATCAAATTTTCTCAAAGCAGAGCGTACTATGAATTATTTGGAAAATTCATCTATAACAAATGTGTAAAAAGTTCGGAGTATTGGAGTTAAAAGTATTTTTGGAATCAGTAAAAGAAAAAAAATGGGAGGATTTAAAGCGAAATAAATTTACATAACACATGATCTCCTTTGTTTATCAAGATTTATGATACTGACATTATGTATCGGAATATATTACATATCTAAATATGTATCTTATAAAGAAACTCCTGAAGTACCCGAAAGAAAAGTTTCTGAAAAATTTAGCTTAATGGAAATTAACAGAGCCTTAAATTTCCCCATATCTTCACTTACAATATATTTAGTTATTGTTATTTATTTAACTATGCCGTAATGAACAATTATTGGAATACAAAAAATTTATATCTGATATTACCTAAATAACATTTATGAATAAATTTTTCCAGTAGCGGTGTGAGTTACTTTGAAGCAACCCATTATTAATGTCTTAAGGGATATTATTTCGAATTTAAATTGCATTTAGTAAATATGCATTTATACACGAGTCTCTATATTTTAAGAGTAAATAAATCTGCTCGGTATTTCATATTTCTGAAATGTTTATATTGCTATTCATTTGTCTGAATCGAGGGGAAAAACAACTTAAACTAACAAAAAGAATATAAAATGCTTAAAGTTCACTTATCAAAGACAAAAATGAAACAGAAAGAAACAATACGGCAATCAAAATTATTTCAAACTTAAGCATTTTCATATTAAAAGGGCTGGGAAAAAATAAAATTTGGCCCATAATAAAGTAATACAGAAATCTTTTCAGTTTTTTTTTTTTTTTATTCAGGCCGTTTGAGCAATTTTAAAAGAAAAAAAAGCCCCCCCCTCTCTTCTCAAAACAAGCATAGTACACTTATATAAAAATATATATGGTAGCTGATCATAATTCAGAAAATTAATGATTACTGAATAAGCAGAAATATTTTAACAAAAGTAGGTCAAGCACAGAATTAGAATGGTATTCGAAATTTGCCTCACGTAGTAGATTTCCAATATTGGACTAATATAATTAATTTATAAGACACAAAGTTTATATGTTGATGCATTCAAAATTTTCTGATTCATAAAAAATCCGTTTCATAAATAGTTTTTCTTAAGAAAGAAGAAAAAATACTTGTCAAATGAGATACGCAACAAACATAAAAAATCGAATATAATGAAATATATAGAATTTTATATTATTATTATCTCATTCATTTCTCATTCATTTACTCAAAGAAAAAAATTATAGGTTTATGTGGGGAGTATGAGTAGATAACTAAACCCCAATTCAAGCTTGAAGCTATTAGCCTGGCTGTGGTTTCTTTTATTATTTAAAATATAGGTGACAGTATAACAATAAAGAATAGCAGTTCTTTTAGTATGATTTTTTTGAATAGTTATTTTACATTATAATAAAAATAAACTAAATATTTTTTGTTTTTAATGTGAAACAAATTGTTTAACTATGTTAAAATAATATATTACAGAATATTTCTCTATTTTAATGAATGCACGACAAATATAAGACTATACACAAAAAAGACAAATAAAAGAAAATAGTAGTACGTAAGGGAAGATGCAATAATATTTTATTAGCACATTCAAAATAGATGAATTATAACAGTTAAATATAAGAAGTTCAACAATGTGGGAAAAGTGGCTCAAAGTGGGCATGTTGAAATTTCATCATTCAGAAAGTAGTTGGATTATTTCTTTTAAAAAATCATTTGTTTTGAATTCTTATTCATAAATAAATTGGTTAGACATACAATATATAATTCTTAATCGATAAAAAAAGTTTTTATATGATGAAAAAATATTTGAATATACTCATCGGTATAACGGGAAAAAAAACAATGGCTACGATTTACAAAAATCAATTTTTAGGGTTTTTCAATAAATCTGGTTAATAATTTGGTGAAACACTCTCGTTCTCAAAATAGTACGTATTATTTTTATTTTCATCAACACATCGATTCATTATCTAGATTTTTTTACGTTCATTTCTTCCTCCTCATACTTTAGTATTCTTTGAGTTAATTAAATTATATTTTGCTTAAGATTCTGGGTAAGATTTTCCAAAATATTATATCTTATCTTGAATTGTTATTGTTATAAAAATTATTTTTCTTTTCTTTTATTTGTGCTATCATTTCCATTTGCTTTCACTCCTCCGTGTGTGCAAGAGAGTACGTAATTTGTTTCAATAATAATGAGAAGCTCTTACAAGTGACATGATTTGATATTTACAACGTTGCACTGTAAAGCAGTGTTTCCCTTTTCTTTCAAATGATTCTTTTAAAAACGAAGATATTTCAAGCTGATATAATCCCACTGATTAATCTTATACTACATGCGGTTTATTTGCTAGAAAAAGTTTTTTTTTCTGGTATTACAATAAAAGTAAAATTAGTACCTTAAGCAGTTCCTTTAGAATTACTCTTCTCTGAGGTGCATAGAAAGAGAAGCAAATAAATATCTTTGTGAACATAGATTATGCGCTGGTCATCATCAGAATCAGATTTATTCAAAGACATTAACTGAGAAAAAAGCTGTCTCCTGTTTTCATGAAGAGAAACTACGCGTGTTCAGTCTTAAAACTTGCAAGCTATCATTAATTTTGCCAGTAACATATGATGAGGTATGAATTAGATTTCTTTAGAACAACGATGAAAACAAAATTGCAAACAAGAACTTTTTAAATCGTTTTCCTAGTGCACCTTGTGCAAAAACTTCCAAAAATATCCTGAAGTCACGTATATAAAAAGGACCGTGAGATCTTGAAATTGCGTGAGAGGTTACAAAAAGGGGTGTATTCTTTTTCTTGATTCAAAACCGAATCTCTGAAACTTTCCTTTATGAAATCCGGGTCAAGGCTCCGGCAAATTTTTAACAGAAACTTTGAAGAACATTACACCCCCTGCGCACGTTTCTTCCTTGCAAATTACGTGCTTTTGCAGGGAAAAAAATATCCGCTGATTTGGCGAAAAGAATTGGCGCCATATTCAAAAAAAGTCGCCCAGCAACCCTTACTTACGAGCGAGCCGACACAATCCGCTTGATGTATGGTAAGCTCCATCTTTGGTAATTACTTGGATAACCTTGGTTGGGTTGCGCGGGTGGGCCGGCCCCTCGGGGATTGTGGAGTATCGACTGAGCTAGTGGCCAGCCACACTTTTAATTTTTATTTTACTTTTATTGTAATTTCTCCCTCCTTTTTTGCGGCGGAATTTCCATTCGGCCTTGAAACGTCCAGTTTGATATTAAAGAGTTCGTGGCGTGTCCAGGGGGTGAGTCGGAAGTGGCCGCCTGAATGCTAATGTCCAGTGCTTGACCACTGGACACGCGAAAGGAGGGAAGTTCCGGAGTATAATGGGAGGTGTGTAATACATAAACGTCATCTCCAAAGAAAGAGACGTTAATAGAAATGTTGATTTTTCGGAAAAGTTGAAGGAATTGAAACATCGCGATGATGTCTTCAAAACGAGAACTTTTCGACAAATAATGTGCTGTTGAGAGCATCAAAAATGTAAAATTTGTTTGAAAGAGATTATTAATTTTAGGAATTGTTAAAAGAGCCCTAATATGGTTGCGCGCGTGTCTGAATATGTAAATCACTGCATGGCTTAAAGAAATAAATTAATAGTTTATGCAGACAATTTTCCTAGAACTTATATTTAACATTGACTACCATGAAAATGAGTCCTAGTTCTGGAGTATTATAATAAGCCGTATCGTTATTTTTAGTCGCATGAAATTATGTCGCGTTAAAATGAGCAATTTTCTTTGATAAATACCATATAAGTCCAGGAAAGTAATACAAATAAAGTATACACGTTTTTAGAAAAGTAAGATTTTAAAAAAATAGAAGCACATGAAAAATGCTTAGATATTCAAACAGTGCTTTAAATGTAACACAGCGCAGGAGAAAAAATTGTAAATAAAATGACTTTCTTATTTATATCTTGGAAAAATATTTTTAAAGATAATTTCTCAAAATATTAGAAATACTTGAAAAAAATTATTAATTTCGAAGGGATTTTGTATATAGCATTTTCAAGATCCTTTATAAATGTTTATATTTAAGCTTTAAAATGATACTGCAGGATTTTCGTAATGATATTTAGAGCTTAATAGGTTTTTTTAGGATTAAAAGATCCTCCAATATTATTAAGTTATAAAAAGGATTGTTTAATTGCCACATTTTAATTCCCCTTAATAAAGAGAAAAATTCCCAGAAATAGCATAAATGGTACAGAAAGAAGATAATAAAGAAATGAGAGGAATTTTAAGACTGTTTAAGGCACTTTATTTGAAATCGAATGCGGGCAGAAGCATAAATGACTCGTGGATCCCTTGCTATTTAAACGGCGGGGTATTTATTCAAAAAACAAAACCGGGAAACATTTAGATTGATTTGGTAAACAGTTTCGACTATGTAAGCAAAAATTGGAGCAGTTTCATTGACGACAGATGTGTAAGGTTAAAAAAAAAACACTCTATTTGTATTCAAAATATGGAAATACTTAATTTTAACATAGCATGATTAGTTTCTTCCTGCCCAAAAAGAACAAAAAACTCGTTTATGTAAGATCATAAACAATTAGAATAACTTTTGAAAAATTATGTATTTGATACGTAATATAAAACAAAAGTAGTACATATCTAATATTTTTGTTGATGTTCCACTGAATATTATGTAATAATGAAGCCATTTCTTCACCACTTCCCAATATTAAACATGATATGATTCAAATTTATCTAATAACTTTTCTGAGATTTTATGGCAACATGGATGATAGAATTCATTTTGTTAAATAACAAATATTTTATTTTTTTAAAATTACCTTTTGCGTTTAAAGCTGTTTTTGACCTTTTTAATGCCCTGCTTTGGCAACAAAATAATGGCCGTGGTAGCCTAGTGGTCAAGGTATGTCACGAGTTCAAGCCTGGTACCGCTGAAGACCCACGGTGTAAGGGACAGATGCACGTTAAATCTGTCTACAGCTCAAACGTCCTCCCACCGGTGTGGTGTAGTAGTTATGAAGGGGGATGCCACTCAGGTGTTGTCATCGTCACTTAAACATGGTTCAAAATGACGTGGTCCCTCGCCAAAAAGCCCTCGTGTAGCTGAACAGTGCGACGTTAATATTCGCTCACTCACTCAATTGGACACAAAATAATGATGTGTGCTTCAAAATATTCTTTTACTGAATTTCTACGCATTTGCGAAACATATTTGGAATTCCGAAAAAAATCATGTTTACTTTATTTTTAAATTATTTTGAAGAGAAAAACAGGTTCCCTTTTTTGATTTTTTTAAAGAAAATTCCAAACATCTAAACATTAAATATAATCAACTTCTTTAAAAAAAAAAATGAAAAAAAAAAAAAAAAAAAAAAAAGATTTTTTAAAAACGGTTTAAAAATTATGAAATATCATTGTACTATATATTAAGTGTTATAAACACTAATTGATACTAACAACAAGCTGAAGT
This sequence comes from Trichonephila inaurata madagascariensis, assembly GCA_019973955.1. NCBI lineage: Eukaryota > Metazoa > Arthropoda > Arachnida > Araneae > Nephilidae > Trichonephila > Trichonephila inaurata. The sequence goes on from BMAV01028243.1 coordinate 725,444, forward strand.
TCTCTCTCTCTCTCTTGTTTCATAGCGAAAACTTTTTTTAAAAAAAACTTGCTTGTATGATAAATGTTCTTATATGCTATTTTCAAAATCAGATCTTAAGAAAATAAAAAAAAAAGATTTTTTTTTAATACTGTTCTAAGTGATCATAATCTTTCATATGCAACTTTAATTGTGCTTTTGGTGTAGATACGTCTTAAAGAAAAGGTTTTGAAAATAATTTACAAAGAAATCCTTGAGGATGTTTTGCGAAAAAGTGTAAAAGATCTGATTCACACAAGTGGATAAATTAGCATCTATAACGTGTTATTAAGTTTATTAAAAAGTAGGCAGTGGGTGAGAAATTTTTCTTTCATAGAAGATGATTTACACAATTCTATAAAGCTTCATCAATTCTAATCCAAATGACTATTTCTATTTTTCATCCAAATACCATCTTATCCTATCTGTGAAGGTATATTTGTTTTACTCCACTTTATTTGTCTTCATATAAAATTTTTACAAATACTTAAGAATGGCTTTTATGAATAAATATTTTTTCCCTGTTTATGATAACGATTTGCGTAAATACATAAATACGAATTCATGATAACAGTTCCAGTTAGGAGGCAAATTTAATATAATATTTAAAAATATTTTTTCCCATAGTTAGAGTAATACTTCAAAAAATTTTACTCTGACAGCAGTTCTTTATTTAAAAAGGCTAAAACTGAAAAGTAAATATCATTTCCGAAGTTGAACAACACATCTTAAAATTTTGCTAAAAAATTGATAAATATGAAAACGAGAGAGATATGAAAAATTTGTTATTTGTAAAAGACTTTAACAGCACTACTTCAAAAATAGATGTACGTCGTAGAAATATTGCGTGTTATATTCTTATAATTTTTAATAATCATATTACGCCAGCGTTTCTCAAACTGTTGGGGGGGGGGGGCGATAACTCTCCTAGGTATCACTCCTAGGGGTGTGTGATAACTCTGCGAGGGGGTTGCGAGCATATTGAAAAGTCGAAAACAAATGATTATTTAAAAAAATTATTAATTTACTGGAAGTAAAAACAAACTAAAACCTTCTGACATAATAAAAATAAGATACACTTTTACACTGATATACAAGTAATATACTTATGACTGTATCAGTACTGCATGATTATTTTATAGTTACTTTCCAAAACTAAGTTAACAACACATTTAATAATTACCAATAACCCCATGGGTTTGTCATTTATAAAATTATATGCAAAAATTAACGCTTATCTTAATAATTTGTATTGTTTATTATTGATCCCTTAAATGTAAATTTAAAGTTACACAATTAAAGTTACTCCTTAATGCCTCCGTTTCCCACGTACGCGTGTGTATGTGATGTGTTGGGGGAGGGAAGAAAAGGAATAAATAAGAGGAAATCCTCTGAAATAAGTAAATCCTTTGCAAATACTGTCAGGGTCTTTTTATTGCATTCCAAAGCCTTCGGAATAATTTTACGAATAGCGAGTGAATATTAACGTCGCACTGTTCAGCTACACGAGCGCTTTTGGCGACGGACCACGTCATTTTGAACCATGGTCAAGTGACGTGGACGACACCTGAGCTGGCACCTCCCTCTCCTAACTACCACACCAAAGGGAGGACGTTTCAGCTCTCGACAGATTTAACGTGCATCGCTGCCCTACACGGCGGGTCTTTAGTGATACTGGGATCGAACTCATGACATGCCTGCCATGATCCGATACCTTGACCACTGGGCTACCACAGTCCTTTACGAATAGCAGTGCACAGAAAAGATTATACTTCGGAAAGAGGTATATATACATCCGATGCAATTAATGATTTGGATGACAGAGATGTTTATATACTCCGGTGGCACTTAAGAGGTTAAAGTCTCATTGTAGCTTTAGCGTCAAAGTATAGTATTATTGAATTCAATACGTTGTTATCGTATGGAGGAAGGAGTGCGATGAAAATTATGATTGAATATTGGGTCGCAAATATTGAAAGTTTGAGAAGCACTGGATTACTTTAACAATTTCGTAAAAATTATTTTTTATATTGTCACTACTCTAAACGAGTAGCAATTAACTTAGGCTTATTTTTCTTTAATACAATTGGAAGAATGATTTAATTTATTTCTTTTATTATTCTTGAAAAAGCTGTTAACCCATTTAAAAACGTCCTGATAACATACAGAATTAATTACAACCATTCTTGTTTCATGCTGGGTAAACGATTTTCATTATACATAGGCTTTTAAATATTAGAAAAAAAAAATTTTTTTTAGTAATAAATGGTTCTCTAGATTAATTAATAAAAGATTACAAGTGATTTTCAATAAAAAAAAAAGAAAAAAAATGAAGAAACATTTGTGAAAAATGATTTCTTTTCTCCAACACTGCTTGCGGCTTATCGTTCTCAAGAAAAAATGCATCCTATAAATATTATATAATTTACAAAAAAGTAATAATGAATTTTTTTTTTAAAATAGTTTTCTTAATAATGATAAAACATTTGAAATAAAGAAAAAAGTAGGGACAATGACTTTTTTAAATGATAAAATTAATGTAATTGTTAAAAATTTTGAAAAGAACTTTAATATCTCAAGCGTGTAAAATATTTCATGTTTAGTTCTATCAAAAAGGAAATTGCCGTCTTTCAAGATATTTTGTAAGATGATTATCTTAAGGATAGTCAAGTGTTTTACATATTATCCAAAATGTAAATGAATTCTTAGTGACAAATTTAATGTAAAAGGCTATAAAGTTATTGCTTCTAAAACTGAAGACTGTACTTTCCTTTTTCTGAATAAGATTTCTGATATTGTTATTTTAATTAATTTTTAATGAATAGTTATCCATTTTTTCAGAGTTAAGAATATACATATTAAAATATCTTTAAGTATAACAGAAAAATAGTAGTTACATCTACAATTACAATAACGGTTATAAATCAAGACGTACAGTATTGCATATGTTTGAACATCACCTACATATGACAACAGAAAATTTCAATATTAATAATGTTTTAATAGATATTATGAATAAAAATGCACCGGAGTTAGATTCACTGTTCCTAATACCAACAGCACTGTTAAACGACAGATTAACAGGAATCTAAATAAATATTACAATATCTGCGGTTATACATGGTTTACCTTACGAAGCATTTGAGCAATTTAAATATAATATTTTAAAGGATCTCATGCAACAAATTATTAAAAATTTACAAAAAAAAAAAAAAAAATAAAATCATTATTGTCTTTCATAAATAAAGTGCTCGCTATTATGCCATAATTTATAAATATTTTTATAGTATTATGCTTGATAAGCATTTTCAGAAGAATAATTCATTTCTTAAATCTGTATTATAGTCATAATAATACTTCATAATTTCTCTATAATTTATGTCATAATAATTAACAATCGTATGATGGTTATTTATAAGAAACTAGGCATACATCTTCCAGAATTTAAATTTCCACATATTTTTTTTACCCCTAAATTCTATAAAAATTCTTATACATTTCATATTGTTACGAATGTTCATAAAATTGCATTGCTTTTTCTGGTATACTTTTTACTATTAATAAACCATTTGACAAAATATTACGAATTAACTTAGTTCTAAAGCTATTATTGAAAAAGTAATGAAATAAAAGCTTTTTTTTTGAAAAAATTAAAGACACATACTCTACATTTATGTAGATATGATTTTGACGATTTATTTATTTCAAGAGATAGAACATATTATTAAGGTTCTTTTAAATATTTACAATAATTATGTGTGTGTGTGTGTTGATTTAGATAATACAATAAAATTTCACAAAATTAATACGCCTGTTGAATTAGTACGAAATAGATATTGTATTATTTTAATAGTAATTTGTAAGAAAATTAAAGGTTTACCATAAAATAAACCTGATAGAAACAAATAAGCTAATTTATATTTACATTTTTTTTGAAAAAGTTATATTATTAGTTATAATTTTTTTAAAAATATATATTGATGATTTAAATGTTTTGGGTAAAAACAGTGAATATATATTCCTAACCATGATTTTTATCTTAACTATTTCAAACTAATTAAAACTAACAATAACCCACTTATTACAGATTACCTTGATATAACTTCGAGCCTTATAGATAATAAATTAAATAGAAATAGTTTTCATAAATGAGATGCGATTCTAGTTTTAATATTATTAAAGTACCTTCTTGGAATGGTAATGCCGATGTATCTATTTATAGAAATATTGTCCTTAATAACTTAAAGTGTAAGGAATTTTAGCAAATTAAAATAAAGATATTGTAAATAATGATAAAAATGCATTAGTTATTATTTTAGATCATTATTATTCACCTAATCTTCTTTATACATACATTTGAATTAAGTGCAATGTTATCGATTTGATACAAAATCTTCTTTTTCATTTTGTCCTATTTCTTTCTAATTGGTTTTTTTATTTGTCAATTAACCATACTCTCTTTTTCTTTTTATTTTACTTTTGCTAAAGGGTGGTACTGATAGTTTTATTTAATATTTTTAAATTCAGTAATCTTTCAATTTTTTAATTATGCAAATCTCTTTTTTTTTTTCAATAAAATAATTTCAAAATTTTTATATGTTCATCATGATTTTTTTAGTTAAACTAATAATGGTTTTTTAAAGAATTTTTGAACACTTTTTCCTTGCGTCTTTCCTGTTAGGATGTTTCAGCAGACTTAAGTTTAAAAATTTACTTATATTTTGCTGTTGAAATTTTATTTATTTTTTATTTTCAATTCTCTATTCATTTTCGTTTTTTCCTCTACTTTTTTATGGTATGCAGATTCATCTTATTATTACATTAATTGGTCTTTAAAATACTCTTAGTTCCTAAGACTAAGAATTTGCTGATATATTATCACGATCATTTAAATTTATGTAATCTCTTGTCATACTAATATTTATTATTTAGCTTTAAATTAAATTTATAGCAACAATTTAGCATATGTTTAATATATATATATATATATACTCTTTTATATACTTAAAAAAAAGATAACTTAAGCGTTAAGTGTTTTAGGTAAAAAAAAATAATTTTACTTCTAGCAATAATTTTTATTCTTAATACTTGAATCTAGTCAAAATTAACAAAAGCCCCTTTAAAACTGATTATATATTAATGAATCGTTGTATATTATGGATCATAAATAACATAGCAATAATTTTGGTTAAAGAGTTACATTTAATTTTAATATTATTTAAGTATCCTTATGGAATTCAAATATTTCAATTTCTATTTATAGAAATATTATTATTAACAATATAATTCGAAACAAAACATTAGCTAGAGATATATCAAATATATTAAACCTTGGTAGGTTAATTAGTTATTGCATATATATATATAACATGAATATTTTATTATTTTTTTAATTTTTCTTATAATTACATTTCTTATAAGTTCAAGTCTGATGACAAATTTAAAAGTAATATTTTAATTAGGTTTAAATTTTTTTTCCATATTTTTATTTTATTTTCATTAAATTTTTCAGCCACAATATTATTTATTTTTTACTACCTACAGTACCACAGGTTAAATAAGTTTCATATATTTAAAAAAAATATTGCCTTGCTCTGAATGATTATTGGTACTCTTCCTTCAAAAATTTTCCTATAAATTAATTTAAGTTTTTAAGTATAGAGAACTTTAGCTAGCCATTGAATCTTATGTGGTTCAATGAACTAATATATACATTTAACATCAAAATATCTCTAAAGATTCTCTTCCAATTCAATATAATGAGAAATAAAGATTTTGAATAAAAAAATCTTTTGCTTTTCCTATTTTAATTCAAGTCGAATAAAGGTATGAAAATTAGGAAATTAGAATGAACATGATCTCATTCATTTGTGTATAAATTGTTACAGTATCCCTTTGATCGTGACAAAATTCTTTGCATTTATCCGTCGTTTTTTTTCGATAAATAGGATAACACAATAATAAATATTCTTGAAAAATTGTAATGTAACGACAAGAAATGAACGATTAGAGAGCGCAGAGTGAAATCGAAAGAGGACATCAGAATGTTTGTAAATGGCAATACAGCTGTGATTATTTCACTTTACTAAATAATTATCATTAATACCATCATTTTTGTAAATACTATAGATTAATTTTATACCCAAATCTGATCTTTAATCAAAAATGTTTGACATTTTTAAATTTAATTTTATTTCAAAAGACAATATTAACTAAAATGTGCAAAAGGCCCTTTTTTCATTTTATATTTATAATATTTCTAAGGTAAACAACTTACCAGTAATTTATTCTTTTGTATGCTGATAAATCGTCATAAGTTGGAAAAAATTATTTTAATGCTGATTTTTTTTCAAAAAGAGTTTGAATTAACAGAAAAAAAACACACATTTTGAAAATCATGCTTCTTTGTATATTCTGAATTACATATATTTGGGATTCTAGTATAATATTGCTATAAAACAGTTTATAAAATGTGTATGATTTACTCCAAAGTTTATAATATTTTTAAGGAAATGAATTAATTACACAAATATTACATTCTCTAACCATAAAAAAATTTATGCATCATTATCTTTTTAATTAGAAAAAAAAAGATATTATTGAATTCGTAGCTTTAAAATGATTTTTTTATATTTACTAAGTAAAAAAAATTAATAAGTTAAAAGAACTTCAATATAAAATTTTAAAGAGTATTTTGATGAATTATTCACAAACATCAATCACTCAAATAAATATATAATTAATTATCAGACAGAATCAGCTTTTATGATTCAATGCAGCATCTATGATTAGAAGCAAGCTTGTTCATTGCATAAGAAACAATTTCGTTGACAGTTTCATTTATTTTTAAGAGTGTTACTTACATCTCCACTATATTAGTTGACTGGTGAAATTGAAAAATTAGAGTCATATTGAAATTAAGATGACAGACTTTGTTCGGAACTGTGATTCTGGAAAAGTGTACAAATGGATAAATTTTTTGATAGTTAGTGTAAATTGTTAATTAGAATACTTGTATAAAAACGTTTTAGGAACATATTTTCAAGAAAATGTTTTATTTAAATGCAATTTTCTTGGCAAAAGAAGAAAAAAAGACATAAGTTGAAAACATTCCCCTTTTAAGAAAAATGCTTCTATAATGATAATATTTTGCAAATTTAGAGCTAGAACATCTATATTGTTGTTGTTACTAATGCCACCTGTTTAACGATGTCAGATCGAGGCCCACGAAATCCATCGTGGGAAAGGACTAGATGTACGCCTGTCGTTTGCTGCAGCTTTGAGCACTATACAGGAGATAATACGTTTTGACTCGGTTCCACCTCAAATTTGAAAGTGAAATCTCTAGGGGTGGTCAGGACACCCCCTAGTACAGTTAAATTTAAAGTTAAATTAAGTGAAAAAGGTTAAAGTAAAGTTTTTGAAATATATAATTTAGAGGCTGGTTTATTCACTTTCTTACCATATTGGAGTAGAGAAATTTTACCAAAAATAATCTGTTATTATTTCAATTGATCGTCACTGAAAATAATGTGTATTTTTCAAAAATCCTAGTTCAAGTTTTGTATAGAAATCGTAGCTTTATATAGGAATAAAAATGTTATTTTTATGGAAGCATTTTCCATAAAAGTGGAATGTTTTGGAAATATGTCATATTTTTTGCCCTGCTTTTTTGCTTTTCTTCATTTTTTGCCAAAAAATTTCATTTAAATAATTTTCCTCTAGGGTTATTCTAATTTATTATACACTAAATATATAAAAAAAAAATTTTTAATTCTTTATGTGTTTTTTTTTTAAATTACGGTCCCAAACATAGCCAACCACCGTAAGTAATATATTGAAATTAATCTTCTCAATAATACTTTTATGACGTTACTAACTTTTTGTGTTGAGAAAATGTTCAGAAATAATAATATTTAATATTGTGTATGTGTGAAATTTTTGCTTAAATAACTGAAAAAAAAACCTTATTTACATCAATTAGAAACAAAGTACTAAATATTATAAAACATTAGTAAAATTTGAATTGTAAAAGATTGAAACAAAAAGAGGAAGCCTTGCAAGAATAAGAAAAGTAAAAAGAGCAACGAACTAAAGTGAAAAAAATGACTTCCAAAGCTATTTTTCTAAATTAATATAATCTGTATGAAATGAAATAAATTCATATGGGTGCAGTATCTTATTTTTGTGAATTAACATAAATAAAATCAGATTTAAAAATTAATTATTCTCCAGTTAAAAAATAAGCACTTTTGTTTATTAAATACATAACTGCATAACTTTCAATGGCAATAAATTAAGTATATATCCGAAATAATTGAACATAAATTTGAAGCTCAATATCTTAATAATTGTTCGTAAAATTATATAAGAGTTTCAATCAGTAACTAAGTAACTTTTATAGAAATTCAAACAATTTTGAAATTACTATTTAACAGTATTAAATAAAGGTAAAAAAAAATTCTATGAGTTATCTTAAAATTTAAAATGCACTGAATTCTAGATACAAGCTTGCTGAAATCTACCAAAACATATCCCTGTAAAAATAATTTGCATCACAAATATTGCATAAAATTTTACTGAAAATGTAAGCACATACCGTTGAAGCAATGTATTTCAAAATATTTTAAAGAAATTCTTTTTTAAATCCCATACTACCTGACTCCATCTCTGATGGTGAAAAGTGAGTTACGAGATGTCTCTCGACAGCTTGGTGAGTAAAAAATGAATCAGGAGTTCGACAAGTTCCAGTCGTGTTTTGGCACGTGCTCTCATCCGCAATCATGTGAAAAGAAAACGAGTGTCGGAATGTTTTGGTGACACTCATCGGCCATTGGTTAAATGGGAGATCCGGGCTCTCTTCCTGGCGCGTTCATCGCCTCCCTTGGCGATATCTCTCGACGAGTTTTATATCTACCCTTAATAATTATTTTCCTGCACCTAATAAGAATTGGTAGAAACACGCGAAAGCATAATTTATACGAATTCTTATTATCAGAGGAATCCGCCCGAGAATACTGATGAAGTACTTTATTATTAAAATCCGCACGTTAATTTGTGACTTAACGTAAAATATGGACGTCGCAAATATAGCCATGAAAGAAGTCCTTTTTTCCCGCCCTTCACATTTCCTTCTGTTCATTTCTTGAGGACTTTAGACGATTGGGAAGCCTTGACTCGTTTCTTAACGTGCCTGAATTCAAAGTAATGTTTTGTTTATAATGGCCATCCGGTTCATAAGGTCAGGCCGCATGCTGGGCACGAAACGCGACATTCTATCGCACAACAATGCTCGTATTTATTACCTATAATACCGCTCACGAAGTTAAAGAAAATGCAATAACTGATTATCTCTGCGTCCCAGCCTCGCGATGCGTGTTTGGATTACATTAAAGGTCTTTAAAAGAGTCCTTGGGCTTGTATTTCTCTGGTGCCTGATTAGGCTTTCACTTTTTTAATTTAGGGCGGTTTCGCTTTTAAAAAGTTTCAGTTTGAATTTTCTAGGAATTCATTCAACAATTCCAAAGTATTCATTGCATTAATGGATCTCACTGGAGAAGAAAAAAATATTCTCCCCAGTTGAAGTAGGTCATCTTTTGATACTTTTCATCAAAATAGCTCAGAATACTATTTTTTTTAATATTCTGGAATATTTATCTTTTTTACATTTATACAACACTCATTAGAAATTAGTTTAATGTCCCGTTGCTTAAAATATTTTGATTAACCTGAATTATTTTTTTCTTTTTTCGAATGAGCCATAAATTTGGAACAAAATAATATTTTTTTTCTTTCTGTTTGCTAAGAAAAAAAAATTAAGAATTTGTTTCAAGCAATTTGAGTTGATTTTATTAAAAAAAAAATGTGAATGATATAAATTTGATCATAAAACGTTTTTTGAGAAATCAACATCTCACATATTTAAATACTAAGCTATTTAAAAACTGTTCATTATAAAAAAAAATTTGTTTGACTCTTCATTTTAGGTATTTTAGAGAAATAATTTATAAAAAAAATTCTTTCAATGTTTTTGATTATATTTTATTATAAAACATGGAAACATAATAGAAATCAAAGTTATATATAAATAAATTTAATACCCCAATTTTTTAAAAATCTTTAGTTTCCGTTTTTTAACATGTCCTTATGTAGAGTATACACATACATACACAAATATATGTGTGTATAAATATAAATCAAAGCAAGTTATTTAAAGTGCTCTATGAGATTTTTTTACCCGTGTAATTGAATAAAATGCGAAATTTAGCTTGATGTAAAAGTCTAATTCGAAGAGTTTCACGAAGAGTAAGAATCTAGTTAATTTTTTTGTTCCGTACTGCCTCAAATGTCTTAACGAGAGTTTGATTTTTCTATCAGACGAATCAGTTTCATCTCGAAAAAAAAACTGAATATTTCATGGGAAGAATCTCATTTCGCTGAAATAATTCCCAACGCTGATGATCTCAAACAAAGTATTCTCTCTTCCATTTAAGACATATTTCCTATTTATAAATTAAAAAGAAAGGAAGCTCTAAATAATATATAAGTTTGAACCATAATAAATGAGGCTTCAGAAACTCGTGCTCTTCCAAATGAAAAAAATATATGTATTAGATAAATGCCTATTTTTTAAAATATTTAGATACGAAATAGAAGAATTTTAACCATTGCCCTTTGTCTTTTTCCCTTCACAAGAGTTTTTAAACTTGCTTACATCGCATTTACAAATATTTATACAATGCACATTATACATGCCTCTTTAATGTAGCTTACATATATTTTAAAATTTCACTTACTTTTACATCATCTTAGGAAATATAATTTGGAGGGGGAGGGGCGGGTGGGGGGAATAAAATGTATTAAAGCCATTCACTGTTATTAGAATCTATTTACAGTGTCAAGGCTAACATTAGCTTATTTGTGTTTTGTTATAGACTGCATAACTCTCCTGAAACTTTTCGAGATTTTTAAAAAATATCTCGATGTTACACTGAAATTTTAAAATAAAAGTCTCTATAATGCGACACAATGTCTTTCAGTAATAATTCTATTTAGTTACATCTCTTTTTTAAAAAAAACTCTGCAAGATTTTTTTAAATTTTTATTTTTCCTAATTACTTGCACAAATCAATTTCTTTCATGAAATATATTCCGATTATTATTAGTTTTTGTATCGTTTCTCAACTCTACGATTTTCAAAATAGCGGGAATCATCCTTCAAGTTTGCTTCCTTTTCAAAGAAGTTTTCTCAAGGAGAAACCCCATTTACAGATATGTGTTGAGCTGATGAAGCGCGAAGTACCAAAATGTAGTAAACTGACTTCCATAAATACTAGAATAATTTATTTAGTGAGTTATTTTACTATCTGTAACTATCATTGTATTATAATTATCTGCACTGTATCATGTCTCTAAAAGTATAGATATGATGCATTTTTTACAATTCAATAGAAAATCATCTCCAGTTTTTTGTGTTGTTTATTAAAAACATTGCTTATAAAATGTAAAAGAAAAATATTTTCCTTCCATATGTTTATTAGTTGCCAACATAGTTTATACTTTTTTTCCCTCTCCGAAATAAGTTTTATGCATTTTTTCCCTTTTGAACAATAAGTATGTTTAAAAAAAACAGTCTCTAAATGTGTGTATTATTTAATTTTGAATATTTTAATAACTTGTTTAATATAAATACATTACCCACAAAAACCCTCCACAAATTTACATACAGAAAACAAAACAAAAGTATGTAAAAAAAAGATAAGAGACTCATCCCCTTTTGAAACTTCTCTTTTAAATGACAATGTATCTACATGATAATCAATAAAAAATAATGTTTAAGCATTTAATGCAATATAATTTTTTTTCTTGTAATAGAGGATTTCTATAGAGAATATATCTCGTAAAAGTATTCTTAGGATGGTGAATAAATGTCTTAAACAGAAAAAATTTATTTTTCTGAAAGTATTCTGGAAACAATGAATCATATTGTCAACTTTGAAGAAAAATACACAATGATTAGAAAAATAATGCTTTGTTAAGATGTGGTCTCAAATTGAAAGGTTAAAAATTCATCTCTTTGATCAACTGAAATTAAAAATCGAATTTATGAAAAATAAAAGCCTCAAATCTGTTCTTTGTTTTTTAAATAGCATAATCGATGCATTATTATAAGGTGTAATTCATACGATGTATGCATAAGCTGCTCAAACGTTTTGTACATCAGTCTATCCATAGGAGAGAATTTTTTTAAAATTAAAATAATAGTCTCGGCTATTTAATTGATAAATCCGATCCATTATATACTTCTTAATCAATACATATTTACCACACGAATAGGGTAGGAAATTTAAGAACAATCAGTTACAATTTTTTTTTATCAGAACCGAAGCAAAGCCATTGAATTACTACCGTGATAAAAAACAAATAGGAATGGAGAGTAGTCCTCTATAAGTTTTTAAATTATCTGCAATAATATTATAGATAAACAATAAAAACCATAGAATAACCGGATGTGAGCTATTCCCGATAAGGAATTCTAAATTTGTTGGAAAAATAACATTAATGTGATGATTTAAAATTAACAAATACTTCGTATTAGTTGAAAAAAAATCAAGACAATGGGAAACAGAAAATAATACAAATGTACATTTACCTCCAAATTAATCAAATCAATTATACTGAAGCAAATTCAGAGCATATTGTATCAGTTATGATCAGAAATGCTATTCACTTTTATAAAAAACAGCTAATTACTTATACGCGATATTTTTCGATTATTTTGGCAAACATTAAAATAGTTGTGGAAGTCATGAACTGTATTCTTTCTAACATTTACTTTTTACAGTCTTTATTTAAGCGAAATGAAACAAAGAAACCTTCATCGGTGCGAATTTCCAAGAGAAATTTTATTTAAAATTTCTCCCTTTGACATATTTTTGGGTGCAGTTGAAGGACGGTGACGACCGTTCTTGGCCTAGTTTAGAGAAAATCACAGCCTTTCAAATGTGTCAGGCCCTCCCCGGGTGTTAATACTTTGCGCCGAATGGGATCCCTAGGGGCAATCTGTGATTTGGTGTGACTGCTGTGAGGGATGGAGCAAAAATTTATGAAGGATTTTTCCTTGTTTTTGAAATCAAATTTTTCACATTCGATTTCGATGAGGATAACATAAAACCTAACAGA
>BMAV01028243.1:743643-814187 GCA_019973955.1 Trichonephila inaurata madagascariensis
AAATATTCTATTACTAACAGAATATATCTTTTTTAATTTAGTTTTTTACTAAGGTCCCCAATTTTTTTTACTTGCAAATCTGAAATAGGTATTGCCACGAATATGCAATTTTAAATACATGCAATCAACATAAGGTAACCAGTATTAAAGTTTACTTTTGAGTACATAATCAGCGTATTTTTTTTAGTCTTTTTTAGACTATACTTGTTTAATATTCCCATGGTCCTTCATGCCATCTCAAAACCCTCTAACTTTCTCTGGGTCTTTTACTGCCACCCTGAAAGCCTCAAACGCCCACGTTGAAAACCTGTGCTTTATTCTTCATGTTTTCATTTATTATATAGTCACTATCACGATTGAGTATACATAATCACTACACTCTTAACGAAGAAAAATACCGAATTCATTGAAATCTGCATGCCCAGTTTGGTAATGATATCTTATCAAGGTCTCCTATATGCAAATATCCCAAAGTGCTTCCAAATTGATCATGCTGAAAATTTGGCTGATTATCATTAGCTACTGTAAAAGTTCTCGTTATTATTGTTTGGAGATTTACAGAATATTGTGTACGCCAAATTCTTCGTGATTTAAGGTATCCGACTACGTTCGGAACCGTGATTTTGCAAAAGCGTATAAATGGATAATATTTATGATATTTAGTGTCACTTAGATTAGAATACATGTATAAAATTGTTTTAAGGACATTTTGACAAAAAAATTATTTAAATACAATATTTTGGCAAAAAATTAACTTAGAATAACCTTTTTTCCAAATGTTCTCCTTTTGTAAAAAATGCTTCTATTGTATTAATATTTTGCCTGTATATAGCTCAGTCCTCTGTACAGAGGCTCAACTAAAATTTTTGAAACGCATAACTTGGAAGTCGGTTTATCCATGTTTTACGAAAACAGAGGAGAGAAATTTTAAGAAAATACGCCGATAATTATTTCAAATGGTTGTAACTCTAAAAATAATGTGAATTTTTAAAAAGTCATAGTTGAGCCTCTGTACACAGAGGTCTGAGCTATATACAGGCAAAATATTAATACAATAGAAGCATTTTTTACAAAAGGAGAACATTTGGAAAAAAGGTTATTTTAAGTTAATTTTTTGCCAAAATATTGTATTTAAATAATTTTTTTTGTCAAAATGTTCTAAAAACAATTTTATACATGTATTCTAATCTAAGTGACACTAAATATCATGAAAATTATCCATTTATGCGCTTTTTTAAAATCACGGTTCCGAACGTAGTCGGATACCATAAAGCAATTCATGCAGAATACTATTGTGGAATTAAAGAAAATTATTTAAAGAAAATTAAAAAAGCAGCCCATTAACTTAAAAGATGTTCCATTGCGGCTCAAGATTTGCTCCTTCTACTTCTGCAAAGCTCCACAAAGTCGAAGAAACTGTAAAATTTAAGAATAAAAGTTAGAAGAGCTTTAACCTCTTACCATGTAACTACTAATGGATACATGCTATGCATAGGGCAAAATCCCATTGTAACCTCATGTGGATACATGACATATTTAGGTGTACAACCAGAGTAACCAGCAAAGAATACGTTGTAAGGTATGTTTTCTTTTATTTGGATTGTGTAAAATTATAAACGTTAAGTTGCAAAATGTGTGTGTCTGGGTTATAAACATTTGAAAAAGTAAGAAAATTAAAATTAAAATTACAAATCTTTGGGAAATTCCCCGAAATGTTCCTTGGAACAAAAAGTTTTTCAACATGCGTTTCATAAGTGTATTGTCCTTTTTGTTCCATTTCTTCATCACACATAGATAAATCCGTATCAGAGTCACTGTAGTATTTATCGGTTTCTAGAAAATATTCACATTCAGTATCACTTTCGTTGAAATCCAACGACAATGCCTATTGGCAAGAAAAAGTAAAAATAAACAATAAAAATAGTTACACAAACTTTAGCAAGCGAAACGAAACTCGAAGGAATTTCAGTAAGCGTCAGAATGAAAAATAAAATGTGCGTCAAAGTCAGTATCCCCCGAAATCTGGGATTTCAGGGGATACTAGAAAGCGCAGTGTAAGGGTTAGTACTCAAGGGGTTAATGGATGGTGCTCAAATATATACCTTACAATACGTTAGGAAAAAAGAAAAATAGGAAAAATATTAATATAACATTAATGCAGTGCTTCTCAAACTTTTAATACTGGCGATCCACTTTTTAATCATAATTTTTATCGCCCCCCCCCCCCAAAAAAAATATAATGTATTGAATGCAATAATTATGGACTTTGACGCTAAAGCTACAACATGATCTAAATTATAAACCGTACAAATTAATAAGATAAGTATATTAAATTTTATAAATGTTGCTTTTAAGTAATATATATATATTATTTTTCTTTCTCGAATTTTTAAATTGGAACAGATTGCAAAATGCGGTGGCTGCTTTGAAGACAAAATATGGATCTCAGCCAAATACAGAAAAAGTACTGTCAATTTCTAATCGTAAACTTTCTTTGAAAAACTTTCCTCTGCAAGACAAGCCCATGGAAGTCGCTAATACTAATTAAAAACTTGCTCTTAATTTAGTAATTATAAATTAGTTATAAAATACCTTGTGCAGCACTGATACATCAAAAGTGTACTGTCTGAAGTATCCACTCTTCATACGAGTTCATTTTATTAAAAAAACTAAAACATTCTTGATATAATGGCTGAATTGTCAGGAGATTAAACCCAAATGCGCGACAATGCTTATGAAAATGTTAAATGATATTTTAAAATGAATGCTCATTTTATCATTAGTTTTAAGAGAACTGTAATTTTAAGCCTCACAGAATGTGCATTTAGAATTAATGTTAAATAATGAAAAATAATATAAAGTTCCGATAAAGAATAATTGTGTTATTTTTAATATTTAGAGCGAGAAGACCAAAATGTTTTATCCCGGGAGCAGGCACACACTCGAGATACTGATTTTTACTGTACACGATATAAATCGTGATTCCGGTGAATAATTTAATTAAGAGAAAGTATACTTACCTACTTTCAAGGACTTTTTAATTTTTCTTTTGTAACAAATAAACACTTTTGCCAGAATGAACGATTTCGTGATCTATGTGTCCTGCGTGACCACTTCCAGGTTAAAAGTGAATTCAATATAATAATATGGATGTTTCTGCTAAAAAAATTGTGTAAAACGTTTTTAATTATACTTTATATGTTTGAGAGTACTCAAAAATAAATCTTGGCCAAGTAATCCTTTAAAGTGCTCTCCGTAGTTTTCCATAAAACTCTTTTACATGGAGCCCCCACCCCCACAGAAATATATTATTTACAACTTCCCTAAATGAGAAACAAACACAAAAGAGAGGGGTCATAGCTAATTGCATCAATCACGTAGACGGTCAAACAGATGTTGAGCAAATATATTCTGCTGCCTACAGCTATAATGTACAGTATTTCAAAAATAATCACAGTGATGAATTATTTATCTTCCTAAAATTTTTCGATTCCGGGTATGGGTTTTGTTTTTCTCCGAAAGAGTAGTATTTTAGGCTTTAAAAGAAATCGTAATAAAAAATCTCTCTTCATGGGATTACAGCAAATCAAATAAAAGTTTTTTTTATTTGGTTATAGGATCAAAGATAGCTAATTAGGTATTAAAGAAGTTTTTATTTTTTATGGCGTAATATCGCCAAATGATATATATAAATTATATCAGAGTAAAAGTGCATTTTTTATTATGTCTGAAAGTATTTTGTTTTAATTCATTCCAGAGTAAATTAATTATTTTTTAAATATTTTATTTTCGACATGCTCGCACCCCACAGTTTGAGAAACGCTGCATTAATGTAACATACTCTCGGTTAGTATTTTTGAAAATATCCGTTCTCATGAATATATTGAGTGAAAAACACGGATTATGAAGATTTTTAAGTGATGCTGTATTAAAATGAGCGTGAATTTCAAAACTTTAAATAGGAGAAATTTGAAAACGCTGTAATTAAAAGGAACTTAAAATAATAAAGACTTAAAAACAAGATGGAAAAGCGGTAAAAATATGAAAAACTTGAAACTTAAAAATTTAACACAGAAAAGAAAAAGATAATATGTAAGTGAAAAAGGTTTGAATTTTTAGAGGACTAAAATCATGTAGAATAATTATAATGAGTTTTAAAGAGAAATATGTTATATTTTTGTATTTTTCATTGTAATATTTTGTTGTAACCTTTAATAACCTTCATTGTAATATTTGCAGTTTTCGTAATAAATATATCTAATAATTAAAGAAAACTATAAAAAATTAGAATAAAATTGACCTGAATTGGAAATAAATGTGAATAATTATTGAGCTTCATTTTTGTCCTCATATTTGTACTATTTATTTATTACAGCGACTATGTGTCACCCTTAGGAGAGAATAGTCATATTGAGTAAGTAAGCTAAATAACTAAAAAGTCTTTAAAAAGAATACAACTTTTGAAGTTGCTAATTAACGGAAGATGACTATATTTTAGACAGAAAACGTTGGGCGCAAAATGAATAACTCCGATTTGATTTGATCTTTTATTAACACTCACATTGAAGCTGGACGAGTGTCTTTGCTGACAAATCCAGTAATTCTGAACCCGTATCAAGTGACGAGAATGACACTTGAGCTAGCACCCCACTCTCCAAATTGAAGAACTTGGGCATTACTTTTCGATTGAGAAACTTTTGTTGATTGTCACGATCTTGTGATTAAAAATTTGAAGTGAGATTATACAGAGGTTTATTTTTAAACAATACAAAAAATAATATTGAATTTTTCTTTTGAAGGAAAACAAGTCAAAATCTCAGTTTTCGAGTTTACGAGTTTCGGGGAGCAATTGCTAATTCTGATTCCATCTCAGACTATTCAGAGAAACTATAGAGGTATCTGTGGAAACTTAAAGAGTGTCTCAAAGTGGAAAAGTTTAATGATTTAGAAAAATTAGTTGAATTAGGTTCCGAATTATGTATTGTCTAACCAAGGTTTCTAAATAAAATGATGTACAGCTAATAAACCTCGAATAATCTTAAATTGATAGTGTCTGAAATCCACAAAAAGAAATCGAAACCACAAGTTAGCTTTTTTAACACAAAATATGCTGTGTTTCGTATTTTTGGTAAAGTTCATAGTATGCTGCGGGGAAAAACGGATGAGATTCACGATTCTGGTTGCACTTTAGCCACAATTAAATATTTAAAAATTGCAAATAACCAAAAAAAACCAAAAAAAAAAAAAACCGAGGTAACTGATTTAAGGTATCCGACTACGTTCGGAACCGCGATTTTAAAAAAGCGTATAAATGGATAATTGTCATGATATTTAGTGTCACTTAGATTAGAATATATTTGTAAAAATTATTTTAAGGACACATTTTGACAAAAAAAAATTATTTAAATACAATATTTTGACAAAAAATTAATCTAGAATAATTTTTTTCCAAATGTTCTCCTTTTGTGAAAAATGCCTCTATTATAATAATATTTTGCCTGTATATAGCTTAGACATTTCTACAGAGGCTCAACTAGAATTTTTGAAAAATTCACATAATTTTCAGAGTTATCACCACTTTAAATAATTATTGGTGTTTTTTTCTTAAAATTGCTGTGCTCTGTTGTCGTAAAATATGCATAAACCCACTTCTAAGTTATATATTTCAAAAATTCTAGTTAAGCCTTTGTACAGAGGTCTGAGCTATATACAGGCTGAATATCATTATAATAGAAGCATTTTTCACAAAAGGAGAACATTTGGAAACAAAATTATTCTAAGTTAATTTTTTTTCGAAATATTGTATTTAAATAATTTTTTTTGTCAAAATGTCCTTAAAATAATTTTATATATGTATTCTAATCTAAGTGACACTAAATATCATGAAAATTATCCATGTATGCACTTTTTTAAAATAATGGCTCCGAACGTAGTCGGATACCTTAAGGTATCCCACTACGTTCGGAACCGTGATTTTGCAAAAGCGTGTAAATGGATAATATTTATGATATTTAGTGTCACTTAAATTAGAATACTTGTATAAAATTGTTTTAAGGACATTATGACAAAAAAAAATTATTTAAATACAACATTTTGGCAAAAAATTAACTCAGAATAACCTTTTTTCCAAATGTTCTCCTTTTGTAAGAAATGCTTCTATTGTATTAATATTTTGCCAGTATGTAGCTCAGATCTCTGTACAGAGGATCAAGTAGAATGTTTGAGATGCATAACTTGGAAGTCGGTTTATACATGTTTTACGAAAACAGAAGGGAGAAATTTTAAGAAAACACGCCAATAATTATTTCAAATGGTTGTAACTTTAAAAATAATTTGAATTTTTCAAAAATCATAGTTGAGCCTCTGTGTAGAGGTCTGAGCTATAAACAGGAAAAATATTAATACATTAGAAGCATTTTTTACAAAAGGAGAACATTTGGAAAAAAGGTTATTCTAAGTTAATTTTTTGCTAAAGTATTGTATTTAAATAATTTTTTTGTCTTAATGTCCTTAAAAGAGTTTTATACATGTATTCTAATCTAAGTGACACTAAATATCATGAAAATTATACATTTATGCGCTTTTTTAAAATCATGTTTCCGATCGTAGTCGGATACCTTAAAAAGAAAAGCAACAAAGTATGATTAATCGCTGTTAAAACATTAATTCTCTACAAAAAGTTCTATTGTGAAATTTCTTTGATTATTTGAAAAAGTATTTCCGAAAAATTTTGTTAAAATTTCTCCGTCTGCTTTCATTGATTTAACTCATTATACGAGTGAAAAATGGCTGCTGAGCTCTATTTTTATTATCTTATTTTTTGTACTCGTTTTTGGACGATTTTTCTCTCAGTAATTGATCCTGTTTTTATATTTGCGCGTACTTGTTTCTAAAATCGACGCTCTCGGAGGTTTTTTACTTAAATATGCTTTATCCCGAATATGAAAAAAATATATCTAACCATTGACTACTTAGATTTAAAATGAAATCAGAACAAACCAAAAATAGGAAGCTCATTTATCTAATAAATATCTAATAAGAAATAAAATGCGTGCGATGATTTAAAAAGACATCTCTTAGTTTTTACCAATTTATTTTATTTTTATTTTCTTTTTCAGTTGCATAAGTTATATTTTTCCAATGTTCCCAAAGTTTCTTGGTCCTCGCAAAAATCTCAAGAACTTAATTGAAGTATATTTGCCCATCTTAGACTTGCCACTTGACAGTATTTTTAGAGTGGTTAAGCGGGAAATTAGTACTAACTTCCCAGAAAAGATGATCAACCCTCACCTTTGCATACGTTAAGAAGATTTAACTTTGATAAATAGTCAAATAGGCTTTCAGTAATTTTTAGCTTCAAAGGTAGTTTTTTGAAGTACCTTTCATATTCGTTCAGTTTTTAAGGAGTCATTTATTTATTCCAATTTCCTTAAGGTACGCCATGATTATCTCACTTTTCAAGACAGTAATTCCTTTTAAACTCTTGTGCAAGGTTTTTGTGTACTATTCGATAAATGTTGGTTTTCAAACTTTAAAAAACAAAAATCGTTGGATTGATTTTTTTTTCATTATTAAAATAATAGCAACTATTATTGTGTTAAAGCTTGATGGTAACAGGTTTTTCTTTTTTGAGACTGAACAATTCTTGCAAAGAACGAATGAAGTGGAAAAACAGTAATATCTAATCATACAGATGTGAAATACTGAATGTTTATAGTTTCCACGCTTTCTTTTCGTTTGTGAAAATGTGTATTGGTATTATCATAACAAATAAATATCGAGTTGAGATAAATGTTTTTGAGAAACGATATAGCCAATACACAATTGTAGAAAAAATGCATTTCGAGAGAACAAAATGAAAAATATACAGAATGTCGAATGAATACTTTTACCATTTATTTTCTAGATTAAAGGATCAATTTATGAAAATATTTATGACAAACTTTGCAGGTACAAGAGGTCTATTGACCTCAGGGATCTTGAACTGCAATCAAGTGACGGGGAAGACACCTGAGCTGGTACCCCTTTAATAAACTCCCCCACCACGTTCCATTGAGCCTTGAAACATTCATGAAAAAAGAAAGGTATTACATTTCAAACTTTTGCAAGCTAAGACAATCATCTTGCGGAAAATCTCAGAATTTCAAGTGAAAGTCTAAAAAGAAATTTAAAAAAATTTCAACTTTAAAAACTTGATTTTATTATTTTTCTTAACAATATTCATTGAAGAATTCAGAACGATAGTCAACTCATAATACAAAGAAAGGAGAATTTATGGAAAACTATGATATCGACATCTTCGTTATTTTATGATTATTTGATTGTAATATGAAATAATATTATGCATATCTTATCATGATCCTTTTTTTCCGATTAATATATAAAGTTTAAAAGCATTTTATTTGTGAGACAGATAAAAAAAGCCCTTTGAGGAAAAGACAGGCATGTCATGAAATCTATCATTAAATTATATTTTGTATCATAATATGTATTTTTCGATGCTATTTACGAATAAACAAATAATGCTTTTCGTAATTCTTTCTTCTCTCTGTTTCGGGAAAAAATCAGTTTTATTGGTACATCGCGTGTATCAGTGTTATTGCAAATAATTAGAAACCACATCCTCTGATCAGATTTACTTTTGCCAATACCTTTGATTTCCTACTTTTTTTGTTTCTCAAATGGATTGCCATATTTTTTATTTTTAAGGAAGCTAATTGCAAAAAATGGTTGTATCAATTTTTTTAATTCAATCTTTGAAGTTGATGACCTGCCCTGAGTTGGGACAACAGCGCTTGTACCAGGGAATAAGATTCATCGACGTAATGAAAAAGGCCCGACTCTCATCCCATTTCGGCACCATTCAATGTTTTGTTGTCATAGTGACTTCGCAGATCAAGAAACCCCCCCCCCCCCCTTAAGAGTTGAGTCTTTTCTTACAAACCGATTACTGGCCATATTTTCGGGAAATGGAAAACATCACCATTAAACACTGACCACATTTCAGTTTTGTTTTTAGCTGGCGAACAAGAATGTATCTCATTTCTAGCTGACCGAAATAAGTACGGGTTTATGCAAAGGGATAGAAAAAGTACATTTCTGAACTGTATAAGATAAGGATATTTCATTAACTAATAGTCCAATTACTCTAAAACCGAAGAAATAATTGACAGAAAAGGATTTTTATGGGATTGAAATATCCTTTAAAAGAGAGATTGTAAAACTTACTTTAAGGCTGTATTTTGATATTATTTTTTAACGACTCTTACTCACTGCCCTTCAGTATAATGAATAATTTTTGTAGATCTGTGTAATTCGGGTCAACACTATTTGCTCAGATTTCAGAAGATAAAAGATCAAAATAAATTTTTTTCAGACAAATGTCTCTATGTCAATGGATACAGTCTTTAAAATTTAACAATACATTTGTTTACGTTATGAACATGGAATAAAAGTTGAAAGTCCTTCGTTAACCCTCTGGCTACGTAGTTATTTTATCAAAGTAGGCTCAAAAATTTCGAACTGCTTTATTACGTATTTCTTATCTACGTATTAAGCCTACAATTTAGCATTAAAATATACAAAAAATTTTTGTAAAGGAACTTTTATTTTAAAATATAGAATTAGATCATAAAAATATGAACATAAAAACATAAATGAAAACATAAACAGGAACAGCACGGGCTGCACAGCTAAATAATCGGAAAAATGCATACCCGTAGAAATTGCGGGATGCCCAAATTTTGCTACATCTACGTTGCCCGGGGAAATCACGGGATGTCCTGCGAGAAGGTTAATGAAACAAATATTACATTCTGTAATATTAGCGCGTCTTGCAAAAAAATATGAAAACGAAAAGAAACAGATTTAAGAAAGACCATCCTTAGTACCATGAAATGGCTTTTTTTCATGTGTCAACACAGCAGAAAACCACACGCTTTAGGTGTACACAAGATTTTGACACGTAAATGAACTACATTTAGAAATATATTGACGGTGAGCTTTAAAGTACTTTTCTAGTGGTCAAGTTCCCAGACGTGTCGCTAGCGTATCATAAGTTCGAGCCTAGTGCCACTGAAGACCCACCGTGTATATTAAGTCATTGCACCTTAAATCTGTCGAGATTCAAACGTCCTCCGTTGGTGTAGCGAGGAAAAAAGGAGGAGAGGGGAGCCACCTCAAGTGCCGTCCTCGTCGCTTGACTATGGTTCAAAATTACGAGGTCCGTCGCCAATAGCTCTAGTGCAGCTTTTTGTGGGGTGTTAAGATAACTCTCTCTTTTAAGAGGGTAGGTTCACGAAACAGGATCTGTATCTCACAGTAATGTTAAAAATAGGTATTTTTAAGGAACATTTATAAACATTCTATTGAATAAAAATCTCCAATTTTCTTACTGAATAGTTCTTGAACCATAATACATACTTTAATCAGAGTTTTTATGGATATATAGGATGTGTAGTTATTTTTAAAAAATCTGTTTTTGCACAAGTTTTTTTTTTCTTTTCAAAAACAGTGAAATTTCATGTTTAGTGCTATAAATTAAGCCAGAATATATTTTTGAAAAAATCCCTTGAATAAAGTACTTATTAGAGAGTAATTATAATTTATGCAAAGTGTTATAAGCTGTTAAATGCAATAGCTTAGGAACAAATGTCCCTTATATGGGAAAAGTGAAAAATGTGTTTTGAGGTCGAAACTTATGAACCTACCCCTTAAACTATATTTAGTCTACATATCTGCGAGCAGTCTTACCTGCATATCGTAAAAAAAGTAATTCTTCTTTATAAAAAACATTTTAATTCGCCCTCATTTTCACTTTTTAAAAATTCTTTCAAAACTGGAACAAATACAACATTACTATCTCATACATAAAGTTCTCGTAAAACTTTTAGTTAAATATTATGAATATATTAAGATGTTAATTGTTGAAGAATATTTTGAATTTTTCAGAAATATTTGAAAGTAATAAATTGGGATTTTTCTTTAAAAAAAAAAATCGATTTTGAAAAACTGAAGAAGCATACTGATTTGCACTATGAAGAGCCCGTCCTTCCTCTTTCCGAACTTAAGCTTCATAAATGAAAACTTCAACCACTTTATATAGCTCGAGTATCAAAAAAATATTCGGATATTTTCTATTTGTAATCTGTGGCTGAATATAACATATATATCTCTCGGGGTAACTTATACAAAACAGATAAAAATATTTAATGCTTGTTTTAGAAAAGGTGTCTTTTTGTCAGAAGTCTCTTTCTCGAATTCAATACATTCTCAACATAAAGATAAAACATTTCACTGATCACCTCAAAAAGGAAGAGTGTTTTGAACGAATTTTATTGCAGAATCTGTTCGGCTTTCTGAAGTAACAGTTAAACATTTCTTTGCCAGGCATCAATTGCTTTCACAAGAGGGCAGTTTCAACTCTACTTCAGAATGAGTCATCCTTGAGAACAATCTCAAACAAATTATTTGTTTGGCGACAGATATTTTACATATTTATTCGGATTTCTGTATCAAGTGTCACATAGTTTAAAACTGTTATCCGTTTTCAGGAAATTAAAAAAAAATTAGGAAAATTAAAAAGTCAAAGTAACAAAAAACTCATATTTTTTTATTTGGCCCATCTTTTTTTAATTTCCACATATAATTATCGATCTAATAATGCAGCAATGCATTATTGCAGTTAATTTCAATCATTTAATCAACTTATTCTTTTAGATCTGTTTTAGAAACTAGCCGTTGAGACAGTTTTAAGGAAAAAATAATCGCCGGGTTTGTACATTTCTTCGGTTTGTCGATTCTCAGCATATGATATACATTCTTTTAGGAGCAGTGAGTGAATGAGTGAGTGAATATTAAAGTCGCACTGTTCAGCTACTCGAGAAATTTTATCAACGAACTTCGTGATTTTGAGCCAAGGTCAAGTGACGAGGACGACACCTAAGCTGGTATACTCCCCCTTTTCCTAACTACCACACCCCGCCAAAGGGAGGACGTTTGAGCTTCGACAGATTTAACAAGTAAAGCCCCCTTACAAGGCGAGTTTTCAGCGTTACTAGGCTTGGACTCATGGCATGCCGGCCACGAGTCCGCTACGTTGACCACTAGGCTACCGCGGCCACCCTTTTAAGGAGCAGAAAGATTTCCATCAATAGTTATTCATCAGCAGAATTAAAATAAAAATTAATATCAAAAGATATTAAGGTTCATGGAAAGTTATTAGAAAGGAAATATCACTAAAACAGTTTTCTTTAATTTTCCCGAATGTGTTCTTTATAATTGTATGCTTGCACTAAAAATGTATAAATATTTTTAATTTCCTTTTTATATGTTACATCTCAATAACTCTCTTCTTATGTGATTTCTATTACTGCTGAAAGATTTAAAAAAGTATTAGACAGCTATACTGTGTTTCCTCCAAAATAATAATACTAATTTTTTTACTGCAAGAGATACATTACAGCTTACTTTCAGGGGTATGTCATACATGATAACTTACATTTACACTACTGCGTCGTTTTCTTCTGAAACATCAGGGCTGCGATAGCCCAGTGGTTAAGGTATCGGATCATGACAGGCATGTCATAAGTTCGAGCCCCGTATCACTAAAGACCCGCCGTGTAGGGCAGCGATGCACGTAAAATCTGTCGAGAGCTGAAACGTCCTCCCGTTGGTGTGGTAGTTAGGAGAGGGGTGCCAGCTCAGGTGTCGTCCACGTCACTTGACCATGGTTCAAAATTACGTGGCCTGTCGCCAAAAGCCCTCGTGTAGCTGAATAGTGCGACGTTAATATTCACTCACTCACTTCTGAAACATCATCATAAAAGTTATCACAGTTCACATTGGTGAAGGAGAGAGAGAGAGAGAAATCATCCATCTACTGTTGTAATTTTAAACTCTTCTGACGTTTAGAATAACTAAGGCCCTTTGGGAAGGACGAATGCTGTGATATCATCATTGCTCTTTCCCTTTTCTTTTCTGTCCAAAATACGTTTTCAGACAATGTCTTTTAAATAAAGAATCCTGTTATACTTTCAGACGAGAAGAAAATTAATTTAGGTAGGACTATAACAGCCATCAATACTGCTACCATAATCTTAAGAATCACGAACAATTTTACTTAACTTGTCAAATGGTAGGATGAAGTTTGGTGGTGTGGTTAGCCGTAAACTATGGAGTTATTAGTCTAGCACAGCGATACTCAACCTGCGGCCCGCGGGCCGCATGTGGCCCACCGAACCTTTTTAAATGGCCCGGCCATGGCCCATTGCTCTGAGAAATTTACTTATTTAAAAACATTTTATTAAATATTTGGTGGGAAATTTTTTGTCAGATATCAAATTTATCAATTTTGCTTTTTACTGTCAATGTCGTACGGGTACAAATTGATATTTTTTTTTCTATTTGGAACGGTTACGGTTAATGATAACAGAAAATGGTGGAGTAGTGACAATTTAAGAGTGGAGCTACTTTTTAACTATTTCATATCTTGCAAGCGAAAAATGTTCGAAGAAAATATATCGTTTCAAGACGATTGGGAGGTTGATTATTTTGTAGTGAAAAACAAACATGGATCAGTAATTGTTTGATTTGTCACGAAAGTTCTGTATTTAAAAAACACCAATAAGCAGGAATCATTCAATGACACTTTTGCTCGAAGATCTCTTTCAAGAGGAGATAATTATGCTTTCTTGAATAATCTTTGCACCAGCAACAAAGTGTTTTGTCTATGGTAATATCACAGCGGTATCAAAGACATCCTATGAAGTTTGTTATATTATTGGTAATCATATGAAACCGTTTACTAAGAAACAGAAATTATAAAGGAGTGTTTCTTAAAGGCTTCTAATTTAGCGTTAGTGACAAAAATAAAAAAATATAATTAAAAAAAAATAAAACAAGGTTTTTTTATATATTTTGATCAATTTTCCACATTTTAAATTTCCAATGTTATCCTGGTCTTAAAGCATTTCTCCCCCTTTTTTCTCCATTTATTCTCATGTTGCGGCCCGCGTGAAATAACTAACATATGTATGCGGCCCGCGTGAAATAACTGACATATGTATGCAACCCAACAGAAAAAAGGTTGAGTGTCCCTGTTCTAGCATTTTACTTAACTTGTCAAATGGTAGGATGAAGTTTGGTGGTGTGGTTAGCCATCGACTAAGGAGTTATTAGTCTAGCATTTTTAAATAGTATGAAAAATCATCAAGATTACATACAAGCACTGGACCGGACTTCTTCCTTAAGTGTCACAATTTGTTGCAGATTATTGGAAATATCATCAAGATCCCTTCACAAAGCAAATGCTGGGAAAAATGGGTTCTATTCGAACAGTAATCAATTTGCCATGACCAGCCTAAAGCTCTGACCCAAATCTTGTAGAAAATATAAGGACAATGCTCGCGTATATATGATGAAGGAAAGGAAAACGAATCGATTCTTGGGCCGTTTGGGACAATTTCTGCCAAGCCAGAATCCCGTTACTGTATGATTCGATCGGGTTTTTGTACTGATGAAAAATGTTTAGAAAAAGTGTTACTAAATTATTGGGTTTTTTGTAAACTCTACAGTGTCCTTCTACTTTTTATACTAACTTCTCAGCAAAAGAAGTAAAAATAAGTTTAAAAAATGCATTAATGATATAAAAATTCTCAATTCAACAGTTTCTATGCTCATTTAATCAAAGCGCTATTTCCATAAAATAATTTTTATATAAAAATAAAAAAAGAACCTTTTTTATGTAAAAATTTGAGTGTACTTCTTTTTTTATACGGAATGTATATTGGATCTTGAAATGAATGTTTACCATTGTAAAGATTGTAAGAATAATTTCAATCTTTCTAATTCCTATTGCTATAATTTGAAAAATATTTATAACGAAATTTTTTTTAAAAGAATACTTTTAAGACTATTAAATTAAAAAGGTGAATTTATAATAGAAGGGAGTGTTGTTATGAGTAGAAATAAAATTCGTTAAAATTTTTTGGCAACAGGGAATATAAGCTTGGAGTTGTTTGTGGTACACACTGAACAAAAAAATATTCATATTAAATCTACAGCACTTATAAAGAGACATTTTGATTAGTACATTAAGTAGGAATGCCGTGGAATGGAGCCAAATGAAATATGACCAAACACAGCTCACAGATTCTAATTGATGGCCTATTTCAGGGGAGAATAAGGTACATACTTTTATCTGCAAAGACTTCAGCTAACCGATTAGAGCAAAAAAGTATATTTTTTTTCCTGCGATCTATTTAATAGAACAATTACAATAAGTTTTGAAGGATCGCAATATGCGTAGCTCACTTGAAATCTGTTCTAAAAAAATTGAAATTTTTAGAATTATGTATTATAATCATAAGAACGTGATACATTAAGACAAATACGTGCAATTTACTTTCAATTTTTCTATAACAATATGCATAAAAAGAGGACTCCTTTGAAATTCTAATGAACTAATTTAGAGCCTTCGGAAGGAAATATAGAGAAGTAGTTTTAAAGCGACTTATAACGAAGAGTACATATTTCCGTGGGACATTGTTCACTATCAAACCACGTACTTTAGCGTGCTAAGCTCTATAAATCATTTTAACTATTACCCAATAAAAATAGATTTCAATCGATTAAGCCTTATCAAAGAATTCTCAGCCGTTGAACTCGATACTGAATTCCCCAAGAGCGTCTTGAAAGTTTTGTTTTGATGGTCAACGACTTTGGGAAAGCTGGACTTGATTGATTAAAATTCGGGAATGTCCCGAAACTTCCAAGATTTCACGACATTCTTTTTCATGAAAGCATTTTTAGGTTTATCCTGACTTTTAACACGCCAACATTGGCGATATAATTTTTCGAATCGAGTTTGCGACGCAACCCCAACCAATAGAAAACTGTAAATTAAATGTGTTTAATACCATTGAAACCTTATGATAACACAAAAACAACTATTGCAGAGAATCTAAAATTAATTAGTTGTTAAAAAAATTATTTCTGTATTAAATTAGAAGAAAGAGTTTGAGAACTGAAAGATATTGAATCAATTTTAGTTCAAAAAAGTGTAACCAATGATTCTTAATGGAGATTTATTGTTCTATGTTGCACACATTGTATATTTCAGATACTATACTTAATACATTTCACTTTATAATATTGAATGAGTATTTGTGACGTTTACAATAAATATATTTAAATTATTTAGAAATACACGAAGAGAAGTACATTATCCTTATAGGGCATTATATGTGTTTCTTAGTAATATATTATATGTTTATTGTATTGTATCTATCTATATATATAAAAGAGGAGCTTTTCGCGATGCTGTAATAAATTTATTTGTACATTTGGTATAAGTAAAAATTGGTCCTTAAATGTTGAATTTAACCGACAAGAATACATGTAAATTATAGTTTTACAATTTGAGAATGAGTATTAACAGTTGTATAATTTGTACAATGCGGGTTGGTTCACCATTAGCCCCCCCCCTTACCAGTTAGTAATAAATTATATATATTTTTATTAGAATTAATAGCTATAGTCTTTTAATTCCATAGACAAAAAATGTTTACTTAAAATTTCACTCGTCAGAACGGTATGTGTATATCAATCTACGTACTCAGATGTCATAAAGTGTAAGAATCAAATGTAATGTTTTTATTACATTGAAAGTTTAGTAAAAATTAGATGCCAGAAATAGCTATAGTAAATCTTATATTTAACCTTTGAAGCAGCCATTAATTTCGTAGATTTATTGCTGAAATTTGATAACTGTACGAAACAAATAAAAATTATTATTAGGTTTGTAGAATCTTTCAAGAAGTAAAACACACACACACACACATATATCAGCTTATCTCATTGAAATTTCAACAAGAAGAGAGCGATAAAATGCACAATTAGAAATTTTATTTGTTTCTTACATAAAGGAGAGATTACCTGTATCTTTCGTAAATCTAAATAAAAATTTATTGCATTGAGGGATATATTCAAACCTTGTATTATATACATAAACAATACATGTATCTTTTAATTAAATATGAACAGTTTATTTGTAAAATATTACTTTAAAAAGCGCAAGCAAATATAAATAAGATATTTGATTACTGTACATTAATCATTCGAATCAAATTGAAAGAAAACAGAAATGGAGAGGGAGGGGAAGAAATCCTTATTTACGGATATTTTTCTGAATTACTCTCTCTTGCAGTGGATTTATTTCTCAAAACTTTTAATTCAGTATCTCATTTCTTTCTTTTTTTTACCCAAGGGGGATAAAATTCACTCAACAAAGGCTTAGAATTTCAAAACTTGTAAAGATCGCCACCCACAATACTAAGGAGAGCACTGCTGTTGCCAGTCTATAATATCGAGAACCTTCTACTTAAATTTTAAAAGAATTCTACCGAAGAGGAGAGTTTTATAAAGTTTTGGATTTAACAATCAATTTTCAAATACAAATATCTGTTGCCATTTAATAATGTATTTCACAATTCATAATATATAAGGAAAGAGGTAATGAGAAATCTGTAATGAAACTTTACTTTCATAGGTCGAAATCAAAGAAAATAACTTAAAAGTACAAATGAGTCCTAAAATACTATCATATTAAATAAAAATAATGTGTTAAGGCAGTGCTTCTCTTTCAAACTCTCATAATTTGCGACCCAATATTCAATAATAATTTTCATCCCACCCCCCTCCATACAATAACAATGTATTTAATTCAATAATACTATACAATGACGTTAAAGCTGCAACACGACTTTAACCTCTTAAATGCCACCGACATATATAAACGTCTCGCTCAACTAAAGCGATAAATGTCCTGGACGTATATATACGTTTTTCCGAAGTATGATCTTTACTTTGGAATGCAATAAAAGTACCTTGACAATTTTCTGAGGATTTGCTTACTTATTCCTTTTCTTCCCTCCCCCAATTAATCACATACGCGACATATGTGGAAAACTGTGGCAGTGGGGAACGAATCACATAACTTTTATTCGGCAGTTGATGGATTAATTGTAAATCGTATAAATTATCCATATAAGTATTAATTTTTGGTTATGAATTTTTATATGACAAGCCCATGGCGTCACTGATAATTATTAAACTTGATCTTAGTGCTGTTAAATTAGTTATAAAACACATTGTGTGTGCAGTACTGATATATTTACACACACACACAAGTGCATTATATCGATATAAATGTGTATTTTATTTACTATTATGTCACAATATATTTTTTTTACCTTCCATAAATTAATAATTTTCTTAAATAATATTGTTTTCGACTTTTCAATATGCTCACGCCCCTCTCGTAGAGAGTTTGAGAAACACTATGTTAAGGAATTATGAGACTACTGACGAATTACAAAATTTCTGAAGACAAAAAATGTAATGCTATTGCGTGCTTATTTAAAATTGGCTATGAAACATTTTGTAAACTAACTGCAGTTTTAAAAATAGTTGAATTTTTATTAAAACCAATTCATTTTTTCTAAAAATTGAATAAGGTGTCTGTTAAGAAATTATCAGACCACCTGAGATAAAAAAATAACGTATTATACATCATAAAAGATTCCTTAAAAATGCATGCATTAGCATTATATTTCCTAAAAGCATTACCTGAGAAGCAGAGGCACAAGTTTTAATTGTGTTACCCACGGTTTAGTTGAAGATGCTGTGGAAATAAAGAGTATCTGTGTGTGTGAGGCACGAAAAATTTTTATATTATAAGTGTGTTGATAAAAGTGTAAGAAAAATGGCTTGGTTAATGTGAGAAGCGCTCTAAAATTACTATTCACAATGCCATAAATTTAAAAAGTGATTCAAATGAAGCAAAGACTGGCAGAAGAAAAATATTTTAACAGGACGGAACAATCGACCCACTTTTAAACTAACAATTAAAAAAAAGTTTTTTTCAATTTAGATAATTTCTAAATGTTTTATCTAAAAGGCTTCACATGTCACAGTTTGGAAATATCTTAAATCGCGTAAGCCAACTCAAAATTTATGAAAATGAAATTGGAACATATTCGAGAAGAAAGTTTGAAATGGGCTAAAAATGTTATATCATGGATTGACCAGTGGAGACAAATTTATCTTCTGTTGAAAATAAATTTGACGGTCCCGAGACTGTAAACATTATGAGAAAGACTTGACGAAGGAACTGAAAGAAAGTTCCAATCTCGACATAACGGAAGTAAAATAAGTAAAGGCCTAGGAAGCCTTACATACATTGAAGTTTCGGATATACGGACTTTCTCAGTGTTAAGCTATGCTATAGAATCATCTGATACCATTGACCCTTTATCAGGTGGTGCAAATTTGATATTTCAGGGGGTCAAAAAAGGCTTCTTGACATACATCTAAATCGGTTCAGGTACAGTTAAGAAAAACTGATGTTTTGTCACGGCTAATGATAGTCCTGACTCTTAAATCACGTGGGAAACCTTTGGGTCATATTATGTCCCAAAGTTTATGCTAATAATAAACATTTTTAATCTACCAATGAACTGAAGGCAGCCACTGTAAAAGAGCGCCACGATATTTATAAAATTAAAATTAATCACCTAGTAGTTTTAATGAAAAACAATTTTTGTATGTGATAATTTCAGGCAAAACGAAAAACCAATATCATTTCAGTGTTCATAATTCGTTTTCATTTTTAGACAAGTAGTCTCATAATTTGTCAAGAGATTATTTTACCTTTATTTTTGATATTTTTAACTTAATCATTTATTCCATTATTCAACCTCATTAGAATAAACATGTTGTATCCATGTGTTTAAATTATAATTAGAATCTATTTTTGTTTCATAACTTCGAAAATTTGTGTGTAACGTATGTTTTTATAGTTTCTTAACTGATCGCAAAGCTTATATAATATATCAACAATACTGTCCCATTCTAGTCTAAAAAACAGAAACAAATAACCTTAAATAGCAAAAAGAAGAAAAAAAATTGAAGAAAAGGTACTCTATTTTTATTTTACCTCCCAATACAATGCTATATGTCTAATTTGGAGCTTTTTATGAGACACAAAGTTGCACTTTTTTTGTGGTGGTTGTACAAAATTACAGTAACTATATATTTACTTAAATAATTATAAACAATTTCAATTGCTTTATAGTAAACAATGTACTACTCAGATTCGATCCATAGCTATAACATAAGACATTTAAAGAATATAATATAATTGACTACACGTTTCACTTTACCAATTTGATAATTAGGTTTACATGATTTTATTTTAATTGACATGATGTTTCTCGAGAGGAGAAAAACAGATTCATTCTTTTCTCCTGACAAAGACGATATTTGAATATGTAAATCATTTCCACACGCTCCATTTGATCACAGTTTGAACTTAATTTTATTTAACATTCTATATCTTCTACAGCTGTTTGTGTGCAGGCAAAAACGTTTGATAGTATCCAGTGATGAACCAGCCACTCACAAAGATAACGCTGTCAGATGTTGGCCATGTCTTCTCTAAATCCATAACGAAATTTAAATGTTAATAACTTTTTGATTAAGTTTCCACCATTATACCAGAAGCTAAAGGGAGCTTAATCATTATTCTATAGTGGAAGCAAGAAAACAAATGTTGCGCATTATGATATATATTCTAATAATATCAATATTTAAAAGGAAGCTACACGATTTTATTAAATTTTGGAATATTATTGGGGATTTTTGACATTCTAGCAAGTATCCGAATCCAGCATGGCAAATTTTACAAGCATTTTTAGATTCGTTTGAAGAGATGTTTAGTGTTTTATGCGCACATACAAATGTGTTTGTGATTAAAAGCAATAAGTATAAGATCAAATGATACATTCTAAAATTAATTTATATCCATCGGATTCTACAATCGAAAGTTCATATAGGAGGGGGACAACATATGAGTTTCGAACTTTTTCAAATCATCTATAAAGATAAAATCTAACATTCCCTACCCTTTCGACGTCTATAAGCAAAAATCACGGGAAGTCGTGGGAGCGGCGCGTCTGTTACTTTGTTTCTGTTGGCGGACGGAATGCAAATGAAAAGGTTCGCCACTAAATTTGACACTTCTTCTGTCCTATTGTATTCACGTCCAACTGCAATGGACTCGTGAGTGCCCACCTGTCAGCTTCTAAAACCCATGAGACCCCAAACAAAAAGTGGAGATCAGTATTCGTAAAGAAGAAAGATAAATAGTGAACAGTGGCCTACTATTCAAATGTTCTCGTTTTTGTTGAGTTGCACGTACATCGACCGATGCTAATTGGACGGCTAAGATTCTTGTTGATCATGTTTATTAACACGGGAAGAGACTAGCCCATTTTTTTCACTATTGTGTTGTGTCCAAATTACCATGTTGCCTTTGTTTGGCTTCCTTTATCCTTTATTGCTGTTGGAATGTAAAACATTATCAGAATACGAAAAAAATAAACAAAAAACATATTTTTTTCGAAAAGTTTTTAATATTTAAACATAGAGGGAAGAAGAGTAATAATTTAAGTAGAGTTCCTATTTCCAATTCATTCCTATTTTTGTAGGTTACATATTTTGGGTGTCCGAAAAGCATAATTAAACTTTCAAAATGACTTCAAAATAAACAAAGGTTTTCGCTTATGATGCTTTATGTTTTCTAAAGAAAAAATGAAAGTTTCTTATTAATGAAATGTAAACTAGATAGTGCAACGTCTACTTTTTTTGCAGTATTTTCTTTCAAAAACAAAATTTGGCCGCTCTAGCAGAATTTGAGCTAACGTAACTCGTGTTGATTCGATGTGTTGCGCGTGACTAATGGTGTGCACATTGAAAATCGTGCTGTAAAACATCGTAAATAAAACTTTGGTATTTTCTTTATAGAACATAAGAAATCACCAAACAAAAGCGAATATTGTTCTTAATTTGTAATTGAAATCTGAAATTTTAGCCATACTATTTTTGGAGACCTAGTATATAAACGAGACACTCTTTATAGTCAACTTAAACCATACGATTAATTCTGTATTAAAGTGACTAACTCGTGTATTCTTAATGAAATCGACTTAAAATAAGATATAAATAGTAAGAATTAAGAAATTATTTATAGACATTAAGTATAACGCCCTATTACAGAGACTGGTAATTTTAAATGCTAAAACGTTCAGAACTATGATCACCTATATGTGATCATTTCAGTAAACACAGTATCATACATGAAATTGCGTTTTTCCTGTTCTGAGGCTCATGATCACACCAGTGTGATCTGAATTTGGAACAAAGGAATTTGGGATAATTATAAACTATAAATTTTACTATATATATGAATTTTTAAATGGTTAGGCTTATAATGGGAAAAATCACCGGGACCTGAACTGATTAATGTAGTTTAAAAAAATTGCCTTGTTTTATTCTTATTATAACTCTTATAAATTATCGATCTATGCCTACAAATATCAAATCTTTTTTTCAATTTTATTAAAGTTATCTTTTCCTATACCAGTCTCATATTCAATAAACGAAGAAATACTATTGTTATTTTTAAAAAATTAAATACAAGACTCAGTACAATTCAAGATAATTTTCAAATAGGAAATGATTGTTATGTACTCGAGTTTAAATATGAAAAGGAAAAAAGAATAATAATTATCACTTTTCAACTTCAAATTTACGTTAAATTACAATGGATGAAATAAAAACAATGGGATTCAAAAAGAGAACGTGTTTTAAAACTATAGACGTGAATTTGTTGATTAATGTAATTGTATGGTGAAGAAAAAGTTGTGTACGTTCGGTTTAAAAGTCTATTCGTGCGAGAATAATAATTTATGTCGCTATTTTATGAGACTACTCGAGGGAAAACATAGACAAGAGTTTAACAACTTCGATCTAGTGAATTTAAATGAGCGCTATAAATCATTGGAACGTTTCCATCGCGCGGGAGTCAAGGCTGTTGTAAGAATTCATCTATTGATGAGTATGAAAGAAGCACTGTGTGCATAAGTGATCATTGAAGTGCTAGATGTTTAACAGGCAGTTTATATTTTAGGGTTCTGCGTGGATAAATTTCTGGTCGAATTCAGTTTAAAAATTAAAGTTATATTTACTTTTATTTTATTTCAAAACACACATTTCGTAATCACATTAAAAAGGACGGATTTTTGAAAACTCATGTACTGCATTTGAATTACAATAAGATGTGTTGCTGTTCATGTCAGTTGAACGCTTTGTTTCCCTTTTAACTTTTCATTGCTTTATATATTTTAAATGAATATTTTCTTAAATCGTGGAAATGATCTCAAACTAACGCAGCTGAATTCAATTTCAGTTGTTAATAAAAAGGACAAGAGGAACAGAAATTCAGAAATTTCTAAAAATATGAAATTTCTTCTTTGTTGTTTGAAAATGTCACATTAATAACTTTTATTAATGTTATTTTATTAATGTTATAATTATTCACTCTAATAATTATATATTAATAGTCTAATAATTATTCATTTTTTTAAATAAAATCTCCATCGATTAAAAATGAATTAGACTGCGGTTCCTTACTTAAATATTCTTCCCACTTAAAATTTTTGGAACCTTCCAGTATAAACCACGTGCATTTTTCAGCATGATAAATTATCAAAAGCTTTTAATGATTTCGGAGTGCCTTAATTTGAATTTGTATCTATAACGCTCCCACAACCACGCTCCTTTAAGTCAGTTATAATCAAAACCCGTTCTCAGTGGATCTCTACTTACGAAGTCTACAAGTGAATAGTTTAAAAAATTGAGGTTTTTAAAAAATGTTTTATATATAACGTCTCCATAACCACCCTCGTAATTCTATTTACACAAAATACATTCTTAGTGGATCCCTAATCAACAAAAGAACTAAATTTGTCAATTTTCAAGTTTGCACGACCAATAGTTTAAAAAAAGGAAATTTTTATCTATAACACCCGCGTAACTCTCCCTTAAACCTCCCTGGAAGTGGATTTGTATAAAAAAAACGTGCTTAGAGAGTGGCTCTTGACTCAACAGAAGAAGCCTGCTTGTTAAATTTCTTCAGGTCTGATAGTTCAAAAGCTGAAATTTCTACCTACTGCGGCCTCGTAGTCCCTGTAACCCTTTTGGGAGTCAATATTCGCAAAACCCGTTCTTTACGGATATCTACCCACGAAAGGAAACGTGCTTAGCAGACAAGTTTGAAAGTATTGTGAAGGATAACCCCCTCTCTCTTGCTCTCCTAGATGTGTGGGAGGAAGGGAAAGAATACCAAACATATTCAAAATCTACTTATTTATTGATCAATCACACAAATTAACAACACTGAATCACTTAAATTCAAGAAGGAAAATGTCTCAATATGAACAATGCAAGTGGAACAAGAACGAGATGCACGAATTCAATGAAAATAATGAATATCGACCACTTTAATTTAGGATCCATTCAATTATCCCGATTAACTTAACGTTACTTTAAGTTTAATGACCAACCGTTGTGTGTGCTTTAAATCTTCATCTATTTAATATTTGAAATATTCAATAATTTGTAGTGATAGAAATCTCACCTGACTACTGGCTTTCTTTCTCCCTTTCTCTTGCTCTCTAGAAAACCATCACTATACATAGTAGATTTAATTTGAATATCATAGTTTCTTCTTCAGAAAGGTTGGTTATGACTAAACACGAATGATAACCCAAAGATTTCCCAAGAGGATTAGGGGAAGGTACGCGAATAGATCCGTCCCAGTATTATTCTTCAAATAAGGAAATGTTTTTATGTTTAAAGCCCTCCTCCTCAACCAGCTATTGAGTTGATTTCCGCAAAATTTGTTTTTAGTGGATATCAATTCAACAGAAGAAACATGCTTTCCAAATTTCACGTCTATAGGACAGCGGCGTAACGGAGAATATTCCCCCCCCCCCATTCCACACTTCCTGCTAAAGAAAGGTTTTGGAACTCAAGCCAGCTATTACAAAGGATGGCAAAACCATCAATTAAGACTTTGGGCCGATGTCGGGGTTGCGGGGGTGTATGTTGCGCCACTGCTGTAGGATTACTTGTTCTAAAACGAGAATTCTTGTGTATAATACCTCCGTAACCTCCTTCTTTTTGAGTCGATTTTCGCAAAATCCATTCTCAGTAGATCTTTACTCAATGTGAGGAGCATGCCTACCAAATTTCTCAAGTTTGTAGGTCTAATAGTTTTGGAGATATTCTGAAGAGTAATTGAATCCATTTGTTCCTAAGCACACTCCTCAAAAGTGAAATTGAAACACCAAAATTATAATACATGTAGCGTCATGCAAATTTTAGGAGCGATAGTGGTAAGATGGATACTCATGTTCCGGCTATAAAGGTCAGCAACATGCTTTTTTCATAAACAGCCTCTGAGGTTTTACGTAGCATTTGTGATTTTCGAAGAAGCGTAGAAAATGCCTCTGAGGCGTCAGCTGGCTCAATACCATCAGTTAACGACCAGGGAACGTTACTATATTATTGAACTCCATGAACTGGGAGTTTTCGGTGCGCACAATTGCAACTCGTGTTAGGCATTACCTGAATATCATCCAACATTGTGTCACACGAAGGATTCAGGTAGGTCTACTCGAACGCCGAAGAGAAAG
Organism: Trichonephila inaurata madagascariensis; assembly: GCA_019973955.1. Classification (NCBI taxonomy): domain Eukaryota; kingdom Metazoa; phylum Arthropoda; class Arachnida; order Araneae; family Nephilidae; genus Trichonephila; species Trichonephila inaurata. Next base: position 769,242 of record BMAV01028243.1, read on the forward strand.
GGTTTCGCACAGGTGCCCATTAGACTGCACATACCAGCGTATTCGTCATTTGACTATTCGAGACCCTTTCTCCACGGCACGTGACACCCGAATTGCGGTTGCTTCCAGAAACAGGTGGATCTGCAACAGGAGTATCGTTGACTGCTCATCACAAGGTGCCTAATGGAGTGGTGTCATTGCCATAGTGCCTCGACCATCGAATGACATCGGATACTGTTAGGCCGTATTTGGTACATGCTTACGGCCGTTTGATAGCAGACCGCAACGTCACACAAGTGGTGAAGCTTTTTATTCTGCCATTGTTGTAAGGGCCCACCTAAAACAGTAATTCTGCATGCCAGGCTGCAATGTCACACGGCGAGCTCTGAACAGCTTGACTGGGTTTGACATCGTCCCTGGGCTGTGCCAAACTCTGCAGATCTAAATCCTATCGAACACCTGTGGGATATTTCGACATGACTACTAACGCAAAACATGGATGATCTGTGCACAGCAGCGGGTGCCTTGACAATGGTTACCTCATGCAACCATCCATAGACTAATGGATGAAATACCTAGCCGGACTTAGGCCTGTATAAATGTTCAAGGTAGGTCCATTGGATACTGAATAAAATGGTTTATTATGATTTTATTTATCTGGTTTTTTATTCAATTGCATATCCACCTCGCCATTATCACTCCTGAAATTTGCATGACGCTATGTGCATTATTTCTGTGTGTTGCAGTTTCACTTTTGAGGAATGTATATGTAGATTAACTGACAGCAAAAAAAAAGGCTTTTTAAAAATACAGCATTGCAAAGAAGAAAAGTTTAGTTAGGGAATATCTTTTGATAATAATAAAAATAATTATAAAAATTCGTAAAAATTCTTTTAAAATTAAATTTTTTTCCTGAAAAAATAAATTTTAAAATGCAGAATTTTTAAATATAAACACTAAATCTAAGAAAAGTACAAAAATATAAAAAAAAAATCAGAAGTAATGAAATTTATCATGAAATCATCTGAAAAAGTTCGCAGCATATTTGCGTCTTGGAAAAAAAAAGGTCAATAATTTTGAAATTTTCTTTCTACATAATGTGGTAAAAGCGAAATATTTCAAACCCATTTGATTGCTTTGAACTCATATTTTTTCCCTACGTATTACTTTACTATAGAGTATAAAATATAATTCATTATAAGTAGAAGTAAGATACAAATTTAACCAAATGTAAATCTAAATCCCGAATCATTACAATCTCTTATTTATAGAGAGAGATTATATAACAAAAATAGCCTCAGCTTTTCATGCCGACTACTAAGAGAGAAAGCTATAAGAAACTTCGAAGTAATTTTCTTCATTACTTACATGTAGTGAAATACGTTTAAAGTGAAAACGCTTAAGACGAAATATCGGTTAACACGAAATTATACAACGGTCCCGACAAACTACTATGTATTTTAATGCATTTTTTCTCTTAAGACGAAACGGAAATCGCTTAACATGAAAAGATTTCCCTTCTGGGAATGAACAAAATACGGAAAACACCAGGGATTTAAGAGAGTTGTGAAATGAAAGAGAGGTGATTTCACATTATTTTTCTGTATTATTGAACTGTCCTACTACATCATCTGAATAATTCATTGAAGTAGATGATGACAATGTATGTGTGTCCCCAATTATGGCAGACAAGGGCATTTTAAAGTTTGTTCAAAGCACAAAAATTATCATTGATGAAGATTCCGACAACGAAAATGAAGTGACAGTTCTTGTTCCCCCATCATCCAAAATGAGGAACATCATGAAAAAAGTATATACAGTTATTTAGACGCGCATTCCAATGGTGAAATGAATAACAAAATGGAGAAAATCGAACAATTTGATGCTAAAAAAGGCAATGCAAAGAAAAATATCAGATTATTTTCCAAAAATTCAATAAATGTTGTTTTTTTTCAGAAAACTTGAAAAGTTTGTATTAAATTTCATTAAATTCTTGTGAATGTTTTTGTTTCATTGATTTTTAATAAATATACGTACATATATATATCTATGTAAATAAAATTTACTCTACTATACTTAATTTTGCTGAATATCTGTTGTGGTTTTTTTTTAAAAAAAATTATTTTTTACAATATTTCTTAACACGAAATCCTTTTAAAACGAAAAAATATTTCGGTTCCTTCAGTTTCAAGTTAAACGATTTTCACTGTATATGCATAAAGCTCGGGGAATGAATGTGCTTTTATAAGAAGTAGCATTGACAGAACAGAACAAAACCATGGTATAGGTTATTACCTATCACATTGTAAACACACAGCAAAACTCACCGCTTTATAATATTTATACTTCTTGGGCTTAAAAGCAAGTATCTTGTTTGTTTAATTTCGGCTTGAATCTACGCTATTAAAATTAATAGGTAAACAAATGTCTCTATCTGACTATATTTCTGTGTGTGTCATCTTCACACGAACCGCACGACACAGAACTCGCTGAAGGTACCAAAAGATAGGGAATGATCCGAGAAAGCTGTTTTGACCATTTATATTCCGATATTGCAATTAGTTAAAAAGATATTAATTAAAAACGATACAGGTGAAAGTTTTGCGTATGCGCAATGGCGAAAATTACTCTTTTCACGGTTTTTGAAAAGGAAATTTAGCTGCTCTATGCACTGTCATCCCTTACGTTATTTGATAGTTATAGCAGTATTCAATTCATTACACATTACAGATAAATGTTTTAAAGAAAGCAAGACAACTGATAGTTTTCTTCATTCTTAAAGAATGATTTATTGAAGAACAGTGAAAAAAAACACCTTGAAATAAATCTCCAGTCTTTTAATTATTATAATATTTTTAATTCGCCACACTTCCGTATGATGGTTTTTTTTTACAAAACAACGAAACTTTACATATAAATAAATTTATTTAAAAAAGTTTATTGATTATTAAATTATATTTTAGAAAATTACTTTGCATTTTAAAAAATAAAATAATTACTGTAATTATATAAGTATTTATATTATACTTTACAAATATAATTATTAATATATAATACTTTTTCTCTCTCTAAAAATATGTTAAATAAACATTAAATGCAATTTTATGTAAAAATTAGTTACAAAAAGTTTTATAATATGATATACAATATATTATAAATTAGATATTATATAAATTATTATAATAATACATAAAATTATATTGTTAAAATAATGAATATGTTAGTTTTGTGTAACATACTTTTTTTTGTCAGATACGTGTTTAAATAATTTACTAAACACAGTGGAATGAAAAACCCCATAAAATTAAAATAAATATCAAAATGTTATTATCAGATAATTTTTTTTCTTTTATTTATTACTTATAGAAAATTGATTTTAATTAATATATATATGTTTTTTAAAAGTATTATTTCTATTAGTTCATTACTAAATTAATTATTTGTTAATTAAAAAGTACATCGTCTATTATTTTGGATAAAAATACATTTTAGAGATATTTTTAAGCTAGCTATATGTAACGATTGATTGATTCATGAAAGTCTGAAATCTATTCTATTATTTTAGATTCTTAGAAACTAATTATTATTAAAAAATGATGGAAATTTTTTTGTTTTACTCTTAGCATCAGAATCGTTTTCTTTTTATTGCTTCACACATTAATAATTTTTTAACAAACGCTCAATATTGTTCTTTTATAAGGCATACATCGACATTTGAAGCTATATCTTATCTGTGAGGGGGAGGGAAAGAGCGAACACAATAATTTTACACTAAAAAAACCCGTGTTATGCCGGGCTATAGAGAGGGAAAAGAAACCTGTCTTAAATAAAAAATAAGTGGAATGGAACAAAAAAAAATTTTGAAAAAGGGAAATTTAATGACATAATTTTAGAAATCACTCACATTGTGCGCGCACAAATACACACACAGAAATGCTGGTGTCATGAGGGAAAGAGACAACCCATGCAACGCTGGGCCATGCAGCTATAGTATATAATAAAATTGATTAAAAATATTTCTAGATGTAAAATTACAATTGAATGTAAATATAAGATGTAAACTACATACTACTTACATAACTTAATAAACAACTGTATGATAATGTATAAAGTTAAACAATGTAATTGTTCATGTATTCAATTTATGTATGCTCTTTAAATTATTTTTTACATTACAGGTTTAAAGGACGTAGTTTACAAGCAATTTATCTTCGTTATTATAATATATTCTCTTTCTACAAGTACCTATTGCGATCACTCATATCTGCAGGATGATCATTCATTCGACTTCCTTTCTAATCCACACATCTTGGAGATTTTTTTTTCTTTTAGTTTGTTCTAGTTTATCAAAAAGGAAGTCAACGTAAGAGTGTTTAGAATGAATTTTGGCCAAGGTCAATCAGTAGTTTCTGCAGTTCTTGAGAAGATTTTGTTAACTGTTATTTAGTGGTATTTTACTATGTTTGAACGATAGAAATAACTATCGCGAAGCGAATTTCTTCTCATTTGGTTTATCACTATAAAAAAAATTTCCGTTCCTATCTAAAAGCTTATAATGATGTTATTTTTTTTTTTACAAATTTTGCTTCTTTTAATTTAGAATTATTTTTTTCAGAGAGAAAAATTTAGATGAAATAATAAAATGATGCATTTCAAAAGGTCCGATTTTAGTTTTAGACGAGAATGCAGAGTATCACCGGATTAATAATCGGCTTCTGAAGAAATTGAGTAAATACATAAATAAATTAAGATATGCCAATGAATCACAGAACTTTGTGTTTTCCTTTTATTATGCAGAAAGAAGACAACAAAATCTGGTCAAACCGCTTGGGAGTCTGATTTGATTTTTGATTTTCTTTTATTATCGTCACATTTAAAGCTGTTATAAAGGTTATTGGCGACAAGTGCCATAATGTTTGGCTTCGGACGAGAAGGAAACTTAAGACGGTACTTCCATCCCGAACTTTTCACATCACGCCAACGTGAATATTTTGAATTTTTATAAAAAGGGATTGTTTTTTTTTTGCATATAGTTAGAGCTTTAGAAAAGTACAGGGGAATTCACAAAGAAGTGTACAGTTTCGTCACCTGTAACAGAGATTTGTATGGGGCTATTTAAAATTTTGTTAGAGACAGTCACAAATGTTCTATGTGTGAACTCTTAGTCGCACGAAACAATTCAAGCCGGTAATCCATTTTTACCCAAACGCGTGTTACGATATCTGAATCGAGTCCATTGATAACGGTTGTGATACGCTGTTTCAGTTCCACTAGATCAACAGGAAGGGTAGTTACGAATACCTTTTTCTTATACGTACCCCCCTCCCCCGGAAGAAATCACAAAGTGTTAAGTCAGGACTTCTGGATTGTCATTGGGTAAGTGGCATGTTGTAGTCCATTTGATTTGTTCAATCCGTCGCTGAGGATATTGTTCATCGAGGTAATCTCGCACTTTGGCCGACCAGTGAGGTAACGCACCATCCAATTAAAGAATGAAGTTGTCAATGTTGTCTGCACCTGTGGCATCAACCAAAGATTAACATATTCAAAAAGTGGCTTCTATGTCATTTTGCTAAATTCAGAAACACAAAAACCCCTTTCCACTGTAAACACCGTCATTTTGGCTGTCTAGTCACATGACACGGCTGCTACAACCTACGTCACTTCCATCAGAAGCAAGACACAAACTTTAAGAATACATCTATCTTGTGTTTCGCTGAGGTGGTGCTTGTCATTGATTGTTACTGTTTTTATAGCATATGGAGAGTGTATGCTTCTTTATGAATATCTTGTAATAAAGTACACAAGATAGGAGAATACAGGATGTCCGGCTGTGCGCAAACTCTGCACAGCCTGAATCTTCTTTGTGAGTACATAAAAGATGCCCGAAGAACTGTACCAGTAGGATCCATAGTTTACGGAGAAAAATACAAGTAGAGCAGGACGTCATAAACTGTGCAAGGAAAAAGTACTTCTTTGGATAAATCAACAGCACTATTTGCAAATATTTATAAATACTGTTGCTCGAAGTGTCCACCTTGTACATCAAGGCTGGCTTGAGAGTATCCTGGAATGGATGAGTGCCCACGTCGCAGCAGCGCGGTGTCCGCCGAAGTACAAGTCGCATGCAGACGACTAATGAAGTCCAATTGTGTGGTCACTTTGTCTTGATGCACGAATTTCTTGTGATTGCTCCGCAGGAAAAAAGTACAACAGTGTGAGGTCAAATGATCGTGGTGGTCACAGAATCTGATATATCCGATCCTGAGTTCAGGGTATGCCATAACCAGCCAATCATGAATAGGAGCAGAGAAATGCGCCAGAGCCTCATCGTGTGTGAACCATCATATATCATCATTCATTCATCATTAGTTACCGTATTTTTCTCATAAACTATGGATTGCACAGGTAAAGTTCTTCGGTCACTTTTCTTTTTTACGTATTTCTAACGAGGGATTTAGATGAGTAGAGTTTGAGCGCTATTTTTTGGACACTCTGTATTAACACATACACAAAAAAGTATCAAAAAGATCCGTGAACAAAACTATCACAAGGAAAAGCGTTTTTCTTTTCAATTCGAAATACCACAGTTTCTGTACTTACATTAAGGATGTTTCGAGAGAATTCATCATATTTATTTAAGTAAGAGCATTCTGCAATATTGTGTCAGTTAGTCACAAAATTTGTGTTTCGTTTTCACGAAACGACTAAATTGCCCATTAAGGTCCAACGTAAATTTCGTCGTCGTTATGAAAGCAGAACTTCTGTTGCATAATCAATAAAATGATGGTATCAAATGATTAACACTAGAAAGACTGAAATTTAGTATATACCTATATTGCCCAAAATTAGTCAAAATGCCTGCTTTTTCAAAAAATGATTAATGTGTAAAAAAATTATTTAAAATTAATTTTTAATATTTTCAATATTTTTGACAGTCATATAACAAGTTATTAGTAAATATTAACTATAAAAAATTACTGCACTTCGAAAAAAAATATTTAAAAAAAATTTCTAGGAAATTGTACGTTATATATGTAATTGTTTTTCTAATTGAAATTAAAAAGCAGTCAAAATGACTTCCTTGGGTAATCTAGTGTTAAAGAAACAGGAAGCGTTAAGAATCTTCCCAGAAGTGGCAGGCCTATAATGTGAGTGAAACAACTATTGAGTATGTTTGGCAATCGTTTCAACGGAATGCTACTGAATTAACTTGGGATGCATCATGTGAACAAATATCGTAAGCAAGTTTGGTAAGATTTCTTCATAAAAGTCTTAGGTTACGTGCTTATATAATGCAAGACACATTGAAGAACACTTAGATGGAACTGGAGGACCACACAGACATCCTCCGAGCTACCAAGGGAGACACGAGTTGCAAATTACTGAGGTGGATAATTGGTTTTATAAAAAAAATTCACAATAGTACTAACAATATAAACAAACAAAAATATGTTTAAATATAATAATTTGAGCACAATAATTACTTAAACTGGGCAAATTTTGGTTCACTCTCTATATAGAAGTCCTATATATATAATTCTTTGCATATTATAATGATTTTAACAAACTCGTTAATTCGTAAATTCAATGTATAAGACAATAAAGTTATTGCTTTTAAAACTGAATACAGTACATTTCTTTTTATGACTAAATCTTACTAATGCTTTGAATAAACATTCGTCACTTTTTCCAGTTAGGAAAGTTAAAATTAAAAAAGCCTTTAAATATAACAAAATAATGAGAAGGTCAATCTTCAGTTACGGTAATTGTCCAGTCTCTCACAATATACAGCACTGAAAATGTTTGGATTGCTGTTAATATGTTGATGATCATTATCAACAAGCAGTAACTGGTAACTTGAATATCATTAAAGATATTATTTATGTGAAAAAAATGCACAGAATTTTACGATTATCTATTTCTAACAACTATATAGAACTGTTAAACAACATATTGATAGAAATTCAAGTATATTTATTGTAATATCTGCAGATAAATGTGATTTACCTTTGAAGGCATCTGAGAAATTTTAATACAATAGTTTAAAGAATCTCCTGGAATTAAATTTTCGAACATTAAATAGATAATCAAAAATACACAACATTTTTATATTGTAATATATATTGATAAAATGCTTAACAATTATATATTTGCAATAATTTGTAAATGTTTTTATAGTGCTATACGTGCTGAACATTTTCAGAACAATAAATCATTTCATAAATTTTATCTATATTATAGAGAAATTAGCAATCGTTTAATGGATATTTATAAAAATTAGGCATACATTTACCAGAATTAATTTTCCGCTTATTTTTCTCCCCTAAATTCCATAAAATTCAATTAAAAATTTCATACTAACGGCTTTCAAACTTACGCGACTTCTGGCAAAAACACATTATAAATATTTTACAAAATTTTGTCAATTTTCATGATATTAAAATTATGATTTATATTAAATCTTTGAGTTTATTTATTGATTTTACTTTAACTTTTAATTTATATCCAGATATTTTCAGCCGGAAGTTTGCAAAATTTAATTCTTAATCTTATTTTCATTACCAATTTAATGTAAAATAAATTCTTCATTTTGTTCTTCGTAGAGAGCTCTATTCACAAACTTTTCCGAAATAAAATTTTCTATTTTGGATAAAAGTCGAAATGAATTAAAATTTGACTAAGAAACACAATTGAAATTGCTTCCGATGGGATCACAATTCCGAATAAAAAATTTCAAGCTTCTCTTTGTTAATGATAGAGTAAAAGAAAGAAACGTTTCTGAAGGCGATTATAAGTTCTCTCTTATCATATTGATTTTTAAAAATCTTTTGTATTGTCTTTAGAAATCCAATTTAATACTAAAATAAAGAGTTTAACTCTTCACCATTTCAGTGATCTAAATTACTTACGAATATCGAAAAAAAGCACTAGAAAATATATTTTCCTAAATATTCGTAAAGCCCTCCTTCAATTAAGGATTAATGATAAATAATGATTAAATTTAAAATCTAATAGCAGTTATAATTTGAACAGTACTGAACAATGAGTCCAGTTAAGATATATTTATTAAAAGAATATATTACACAATGTAATAATAAAAAAACTCATATAAAGAGAGTCTCTACTTTCACATAAAGCCTATAGATGGCAGCATAAGTTAGAAGCTTTATTCATGTTAAAATCCTTTGTTTTCTGTTCTAATCGCTTCATTTTCATTCATGCGGTTTAATTAAGAAATAGAAACAAAAAACTATGTGTATCACATAGTTTTCATCATATAAAATAATTTTATCAAACATGAAGTAATTAAAATAAGAATGAAATGTTGCTTTAAATTCACAAAAATGGCAGTAAGATAATAAAGCAAAAATAACGTGGAATGGATTTTAAATAAAATTACTAACAAAAACAACTCATGCAACTTATTAATATTAATTAGTTTTTAAATTTGTCAGCGTCATTAAAAAAAATCAATGAAAATAAAGCTTAAATTAAATACGATTACGTCCTTTTGCGATATTTTTGGATAATCTTTGCAATGAAAGATTGCTTCTGCTGCATTATTATTCGTTTGTTTTAATTTTTAGTTAATTTTCATTAACTATTTATAGCTGTATGTATTCGATTCTTCAAAATGCAAATGCGATGTTTTTGTAATGACAAAAAGAAGTCAAATTTTGTTCATATAATTGTTAATATTTATTCAATCCAAACAGAGCCGGCACAGGATGGTTCTGTCGGCTATTTGAGGACTCATTGGCCGTGGGAAAGAGCTCCACCATCTACGATGCTGAGGTCTTGACTGTCTGTGAAGCTGCAACGCAGTTGCTAACTTCTGGTCTTGCTCCTGCAAAAGTTGCTTTCTTCATAGTTTCCCAAGTAAAGCAGTAATACACCAACTGACTGCCTTACAATTCATGCTAAGCTAAAATTGTGGAGCTTATCTAATATGGCTGGATTGCGGCCTTACAGTGGGTCTCAATCCATGTTGGGGTTCCCGGCGATGAGAGAGCAGACCAAAAAGCCAAGCAGGGAGCCAAGTCGTCTCATCCGGAAGTCCCCTTGACCCTCAGAAGAGCAAAGGACATTATTTTCACATATATTGACAAATATACTGCCTCTTTGGAAAGCCATGGGTAACTTTGGCCCCTGTGGTTCCAATCCAGAGGTACCTGGAGGCTGTTGCCTATTTTCGCATAACCACCGGACATGACGTTTTGGAAGTATACCTCCACTGGCTTGGTATGGCTGCTGACGAGGCCTGCCCGCTGTACGGTCGTGCCTGAATGAATGGCGACCACCTGCTCCAATGCACTGGACTCGATGAATACCCGACTGACGACGTCGTCAGTCGGTACTGAGAGGCTTAGCGTCAAATGGTCAAGGAACCAAGCACGGGCATTGGCTAAATAAATAAATATTTATTCAATTTGTCAATATTTATTCTCGACAGTTTTCATCATTTGGATATTTAGTATGGAAGGACAAAACGTTACTATGCTTCCTTTAATTTTCAACAAATTTTATTTCAGAAATTTCTTTTCGTATAGTTTCTTCAAGCGATGTAATTAAAACAAAGAGGAATTTCAAACATTTGTGAGCATTCATTTATTGAAGATTTACACGCTATTGGGGTTGGATCATGGATAGCCCACCAACAAGAATAAGTTGCACCAAAGCAAATGACAATTAAATAATACCTTTTTCATGAATGTAATTTACTTTCCTTTTGCAACATTGCCTTTAGCCTATAAAAAACTCCTTTTCACAACTAAATCTTCTTTGTAAAACGTTACTCCTTCTTTTCATAACTAATCGATTCTCCCCCTTTTCCCCCCCCGAAGATTTCGCATAAAAAAGAAAAGAAAAAAAGAGAAGTATAAAAATGCAATATACTTTCCAATGTAACTAAAATTACCAATTTAACGTGTTTTTTTATTGTTATTGCAATATCGTTCATACTTCAAAAATCGATGGTCTTTTTTTGTGATGATTCATCGCTATGCATTAGTTTCTGGAAATATCTGAGAGAGTGAGAGTAATGCCTTTTTTCTCTTTATTCCATCGTATATTGTTATCGAACGGGTATTAGCTTAAAAGTATCCTCCTCGATTTTTAGATTAATTAGATGCGCCTTTTTTCAAAATTCATTAATTTTATTTTACGTCAATGAAACACATATATCCATCAATCTTACTAATGAGCCAGGCTTTGCAAAACGATCGTTAATTATGAAATTAAAGTGAAATTATTATGTAAGTTTAAAGCCAGTGTCCAGTGATGGAAAAAGTATTTATATTGTTACGAATTTTGTGTAATTAATGCTTAATTTTATCTTAAAATAGTGTAAATAGTTTATATCTGGATGCTTAATACGTTAATATTACATTCTGTTCTCTTTATTTTATGAAAAAAACTGTGATATTCGCAAGCAACGTCATCTCTTACATTATAATGGCGTTTCAATGGAAACTTGACGAAATATTGGCAATACAGCCAAGTTGGCATCATTTTTGACGACCACATTTGGCAACTTGGAAACCATATGGATACTTCTTGAAATGGCTGGAAAAGTCTACTACCTCATGACCTATGACAAAAGTGGATTTTTCGAGAAAGCACTGGAAGGCAACCGGGCAGATTATAAATAGCGGTCGCTTGCTGAACCTGAGTTAGTATTAATTCAGGTATTGAAGTGTTCACGTGCCTATGAACGAGAGGTTGCTTGCAGATAATCTTTAACACTACATACGTGTATTTTAGGCACTGATAGTTGGATCTGAGTGCTGTAGAAGGTGTGAAAACCCTTTATAACTTATTGTGTAAATTTTACTGAAGTGTCATGTATTTTAAAGATTCTTTTTGACGATAAATTGGCTTACTTTTACAGAACTGTTTTCTTCTTTAGCAAAATTCCATGAATCCCGATCTACGTAACAACATTAAAACCATATGGTGAAAATATATTAAAAGGAACTAAAAATATATACAAGGTGTGACACAGGAAAAACGAGACTTGTCCAATAAATCATTGTACTTACAGAATCATCTCTGCATCACAGTATCACCGTCAAAGTAGTTCCCTTCAGCATTCACACACTTCTGCATTCGGTGATGCCATTGCTGATAACAGTTCTAAAGCGAGGTTTTTGAAAGTCCCTTTAGGAGAGATTTTTCATTTTCGCCTGAACCCCTTCGACTGAGGTAAAATGGGTTCCTTTTCAGCAAGATTTAACTGTAGGATATTAAAAAAAGAGTTTCATGGGGCCAAATCAGGTGAATAAGGAGGATGCCTCATCACAGTAATGTTTTTGCTGGTCAGAAACTAGTTGATAGATAGTGCCGTGTGAGCAGGTGCATTGTCTTGGTGCAACAGCCATCCATCATTCCCTAATTCTGATCTTTTTTCCTAATTTTTTCCTCCCAACGTCTTTATAGTACTTCAATGTAATAGTGTTGATTAACAGTTTGTCCACTGTTGTGAGTGGAAACCCACTCCTATCACGAATTCTGGCTGTGTTTTGGTCTGCAATCGTTGACCTTGGGTGTTCAGCAGGTTCATTAGCTTCCGCACTGACCCTACCCCCTGAAAATCTCTTATACCATTTAAACTCATGTTCATAAACTTATGTTTCTTAAGTTTCACAATACTCTTGATGTTGATTCGATATTTCTCCGGCAGAATGCGGTTGCACGTGTTCAATCAATGTGACGCAATACTCCCAACTGGCGTGATCGATTAAAGCGAAATTGTCCACATGGATAGAAGAGGTGCGTGGGATGACGTCACCGAAATAGTTGTTGTCAACTCCACTCTTTTTTCAAGCTACACACCTTTTTGTGTGTGCCGCCTTGTATATTGATACTTGTAAAGGGAAGAGGCAGATGCTTGCGTTTTGATTTAAATTCAATGAAAAGTATCCCACACGTACTCGTGTCGATTTTAGTGGGCTGGGGATCAGATTCATTGTTCCCTTTTAAAAATCCCCCGGGGGGAATTGGAATTTTAATTGGGGTGGAAGGTTGCCCCGTGGGGGGGGTTTTTTCATCTGATCGTGGCTCAGAATTATGAGGTCCGTTGCCAATAACATCTATGTTGTTTATAAGTGCGACGTAAATAAGCAATCAATATCGATGCTTTAGGGGTCCAAAAACCCCAAAATCATGTTTTTAAAAAAAATTTACAATTTTTTTTGATTTTTTTTAAGGCCCCTTATATTGTTTTATAAAAATACCAACTTTTTAAAATTTTATTCACTGAACAAAAATACAAGTGTTTTTTGGCAAAGGCAAACTTTAAATAACGTTTCTTTATGAAACCCCCCCACCGGGCTTGATTTGAAAAAGGAGTCCCCGCTGTTTTAGGTTCCCAATGCGCCGAAAGGGTGAAAACAAAATTCCCTTTTTTTTTCCACCTTTTTTTGCAGCTCTACTTTTATTTTATTCTTTGGACATATAAAATTTTTTTTTTCATAATAAAATTTGATTTCGAAGGGGGGGTGGGGGCAAAATTTTAACATAAAATAAATACAACGAAAATAATATTTGTATTCACCCAGAAAAAAATTATTTACACTATTTTAAGCGTTCATTACATAAAACTTGTAACAATATGTTACTTTTGCTAAGCAGAGATCAGTTTAGGAAGGTGTTTTCAAAAATCAAATCACGAGAGATTTACGGGGAGTTATAAATAAAAAAATAAATAAATAAAAAATCTACTACAAACTTAACATTTAATAAATTTTGTTTTGTTCAGCTGAGATATGCAAAAAGCCTTTTTTGTTTTGTTTAATTTGCAATTCACGTTTGTAATATTCCCCCTTGGGAAAAAACAAAACTTTCGTTTAGCCCCCGTATCAAATTAGCATTTAGATGGAGTTACGAGTCTGATAATTAGACCGACGCGATAAGATGTCATACTTTAAAATGCGTTTTACTCGAAGTGTGTTCTTTTCAAAAATCTCAAAGGGAACAGCGTTGAAAAAAAAGTTTTTAAAATAATTTGCTGAAATTTTTGTATTTTATATAACATAAATGTGTTTTAACCTTCAGATTTATCAAAACGTTTTTTACAAAATTTTCAGTTCTTTTTGTGAATATAATCTTGTTTTTTTTTAACAATTTCGTATAATAACTCAGGTAAAATCTTTGTTTTTGTAAAAAAATTTAAAAAATTTTCTTATCCTGAAGGTCATTTTAAAAAAGGGAAATTCAAAATAAAATAAAAAATTAAAAATTGGAAATTTGTTCATTTACTATTTGTACAGAGCAGTCCCCGTTTTGTAATTTTTGTCAATTTTTACCCCTTTTTTCCCCTTTTGCGTAATCATTTATTTTTTCTTTTTTAATTTTAGCCCTTTTTTTTTAAAAAGTACTAAATAAATCTAAAAAAACCCCCAAAAATTTATCTCTTTTTTTTTTTTTAGAAAAGTTGTCGCAAGTAGTCCGATACCTAAAAATATTGTTTAAGGCTGTCTGATATTTATTTTAGAAGTTAAAATCAACATTTTCTTTTTAAGTTGCAAAATGTTTCAATATTGACGCACGTTTTAATTTAAAGTATAAGAGAAGTCACATATTTTCACCTGTATCTTGTTTAAAAGTAATTCATTTCCTTTTATACTACATTTAAGTAAGAACCATATATTCATTGAATACTTTTAATTTTTCTGAGAGCAGTATGATAGTAAGGTACATACACCGTAATGTGTGTGACACGTGTCTTTTTTTTAAAAACAATCATTTAATGAAAATTTCACCTGGGAAAGGGCAATTCTTACTCCCAAGGGACTGCAACCATTACAACAAGGACAGCGATCATCAATTATGGAAAAAAATTGGATTCATGCAATATCGTGAAAAATGTTTTAAAAAACTTTGCCGAATGGAAAAACTATTTTTTCTTTCACAGAACAGATATTTTTTTCTTTGAACAATTTATTTCCTCAATTTAAAAAAAAAAGTTTAAGAAATAAAGGATCAATGTATTTAATTACAATTGATTAAAACTTATTTTAAAATTTTACTTATTATGTATTTATTTTAAATTTTTCGCAACTGTTAATTTACTTAATTTTTCATTTTAATTAACCTTTGATACCTTAAGAATCCGATATTAAAGGTAAAAGAAAAAGTTGCAGTAATATGTACATTAAAAAATATATTAAATTATCCTCAAAAACTACAAATTTTCCTTTATTTTTCAACATAATCTTAGCATGGCACAAGTTTGAAATTCTCCTCACAGTATTTCTGCAAGTAAAATTATTTGAAGTATTTTTTAAGTGATGTCCCTAACAAACCCCCTAAAACAAAAGCTTTCACTTTAAAATTTTTAAAATTCCAATAAAATTAAAAATTTAAAAAAGGGGTAAATCGGGAAAATCATATAAAAAAATATATATATATTCCGGGTTTCCCCCCCTATGTAAAACGTTTGTTTCATTTGGGGTGGGATCGTGCAAAATTAAATTGTTCATTGTTTTAATTTTTCCTTCTTATGAATATGTAATTTATTATTTGCAAAAAACTGTTAATTATACAAAATCAATCTTGAACATTTTAGAACACTTTTTTTGTTTGTTTTTCAAGCCCCTTTAAAATCTTGAAAAAAACTGTTTCGATTTCCCCCCCGAAAGCGTTTTAAATCATAAATGGAAGAATTTTTGTGCATAGTTTATATCACATTCATTTATACGTTTATTATAGGATGCGTCTCGTAAATTATTTTTATTTGAAATATTAATTTTTATACATATATATTTTTTAAAAATTATGCTGACCATAAATTAATAAATTACATACAGTGCGTCTCCGAATACTAACTCCTGAAATTTAGGAATTTAAACTTTTGCTAACTTTAAGTAGCCTAATTATGCTAAAATAATTAAAAAATAAACCTATTATTTTCTAAACAATAAACAACAAAGAGAAAAAAATATATGCGTTGCTTTTATATTGCTATAAGCCAAACATAAGCATCCTTAGGGAAATAAATCTTCTCAATATATATAAAGTGTGGAAGGGGAAGTTGTGGTTTATGTTTAATGGAAATATTATTTTTATATTATACAAAATAATACCAAATTTCCTGTCTCTCGAGGAAAGATGACACAAGGAAAAAAACTATCTTTGGAAAAATTTTGACGGAATATAATTTATATAATTGTGGCCTGACGGAAAATTTTGTGAAAAAATATATAAATGTGTTTTAATAAGCAATGTATCTAACCTAAATTGTAGTGCATTGGTGACGTAAGTATTCAATGAAATTGGTAGATAAATGGGAAGTGATTTCCATACAAGAAACAAGCCTTATTTCAGTTCATTTAATAATGACTTGAGACAGACACTACATCGAGGAAGTCTCAAAGAGGATCTGTCAGATGAAGGTCTGGAGATATTACGCTATATATTCTGTTCACTCCAAACTTGTATCCTCGAGATATTTATCAAGAAAGTTAGTTCTCTATGAAGTTAGACACATTATGAAGCATCAGGATGATTTTATGACAAATAACATCATCAAATGGTACGATGTATCGAGAAAGGATCTCATACTGATTTTTTACATAATTCAAAGTTCTTCCACCCAGATTGATTTTAGCTCAAATCGCAGTTCCAGCTTTACTAATGTATCTTTATACAACGTTAGATTGGTAATATCAGATGCTTCGCACGTAATTTGATTCACTTTTCAAAGAAAGCCAGCAGTCATCTATGAAACGCACATAGGTCCATTATAGATTGGTTTCTGTAACATATGCAGTCTTGCTCAACAGGCACTCATGTATTATCGATTGAGCGGGACACAGCTTACTAAGATTTCTTGATTGCGATGACGCCTCGTACCATAATAGCACATATTATCTCCCATAATGCAACACAATAATCTAAAATTATCTCAGGGTCAGTAGAGTTTTCTCTTTCAGGTAGAAAAAGCTAGATAGGTATCTTGAATAGGAGTTGAAAACCGTGAGTGTGGCCTAGAAAAGAACCACATTAAAACATTTAGCTGCATCAATTTGTAAAACCTCATCTCCATGCATTCGATTGTCTCCATCTAAGTGAATCGAGTAAATCATGGTATTCTCCGACTAATTATATATGTTTGCAATTATGTAAAAAAATAATAGTACGTATAATTATTTTGTAAGGAATTATTGAAGTTACTTTTGATTATTAATATATAAACCATATTTGTCACCTTTATTTTTCCTATTTTAACTCTGAGTGTTAAAAAAGTTATGCTTTAACTTCTGGAAATCAGTGAATTTGACCTTGGCACAAAGTTTTTAAAGTGGTAATAAGTTTAAATTGCCTCTTTTAACTGAATTTCCCCTAAATAACCTCTAGGGCTATTTTATGATGTTGCTTAGTATGAGAACTTCGCTTTCCATTGCAACCATGGTGTAAACAAATAAGTATTGCTATACAAGTGTAAATAATAGGATGGAGAATAACAAGTGGGCGATATGTATACGGTGGTTAAATATTTATTAGACTCTAATCGGAGGATAAGTGAGAAGGCTGAATGGAGAAGTGCGTATTATATAAATGCAGTAGATAATGAAATTTCTAGAAGAGGATACCTGTGTGAAGCTCATATTAAGAGAACCAGAGAGTGAATCAGAGACGAGCGATTAGAAAACTTCAGTTAAGAGAACGCAAGTGAAATACCCAATATAATATTTATTTCAAACATCTCGGTTAAGTAAGTCTCTCCATGTATATAATGGCCTTTCTTATTAATTATTAAAGCTTGTATAAAAGACATTTCTCTTATATACATTACAATATCTGTTGTTAAGATTCAAAAACGTTACAAAAGGGCACTTTTTAGGAAAAAAATTATTTCCCAATGGTTTCATTTTCTCTTCAATTGCTTTGATATCAAGAAAGCAGTTTTGCATAGTTCAACAGTTTCTTAGAAATTCTAGAGTAAAGGTAATTAAAATATATAATTTAATTATAATACATACATTAAATAAAATGTACAAATGTATGTGTTCTCAATAAAATGTGCATTCTGAAATGATAGAGAAATGGGAGCCAATTTTGATTCCTTTTAGCAAAGCAAGTCCTTGAAGAAAGAATGAAACGAAAGTCAATCATCACATATCATTACACAAATAGTGTTGCCTTTTCTTTTATTCCATGGCGAGGATTTATTCAAGAATAAAGGATTGGAAAAGAAACAATTACAAAGATTTATTTTGATTCCAAGCGGATTTAAAAATTCGCTGGCATTGTGTGATTGTTAAATTTCAATGAAATATCAAAAGGTTATTCCAGGGAAAAAGTACATTAGCTGAGAATTTGCATAGTGTTAAATTTTGAATCAAACGGGCGAAGAATCGCAAAATAAAGGATAATTGATTTTCATTAGAAGCAACGTGGCTTATATTATTAAATAAATAATTGATTTAAAAGTGTTCAATATATTCGATTACAGTTTTGTTTCCAAGGGCAAAGATGCGTCAAAACCATTCAAATTTCAAATCCTTTCGTATGAATAATAAATGAATAGAACAAATGAAATTATAAAAGTATTTTAATCTTGCAAAGTTAATAGATTCTTTTTTAAAAAACGATAAAGGAATGGATGCTACAATGGTGCTATTACCTGCTTCGATAGATAAGAAAATTAAAGTTCGGGAGCAAAAAAAATCTAAGTTACAATTGTACAAAAGGTTATATCTATTATTAAAAAAAGCAAATATCATTTAGAAAAATGGACCAAAGTTCCTTCGACAAACTGTATTTCTAGAATGTTTACTGTGCCTCGAATAATATGGAACAAATCGAGCTGATAAGATGCCAAGGGGAAACAGTTAGTAGGCGTTTACTTGTAAATCCAGTTGAATTGCACATTAGGAGATGTCGTAAGTATCCTGTATCGTCAAATGACCTCATATCTTCACCTGGATTGGACACGGAACAATTACAGGAAACATCGTATTTAGCTGAATAGGGTTTAAATTGGCTCCATGAAAATGAACTTGAATGACAAAACGGAGATTAGCATTCCACTAATGGTCAGCAAAAGCGAGAAACAATTTCGGGAAACTCTCTTGGATGGCTTACTTAAAACTTAAATACTTATCTTATCTATACCACACAAAGTTTGTTCTATATAATAGTTTGATTTTAGATGTATTTTCACAGATGCAAAGATAGCATGAAAATATAATACAGTCGGACCTCTTTATAACGAAGTCGCTTAATCCCAAAAAAAAATTCGTTATGCAAAGGTTCATTTTTCAATATACTTTATAAACCCACATAAAACAAATTTTAAATTCATAAACAGTATATATTAAAAAATAAACTGTTCACACCTTTTTGTAAATTAATATATATTTATTTTATATATCTTACCCATCCAAAAAAGAAAGAAAAACTACAAGGAACAAAGAAAAAGAATGTTGAAGAATACATAATATTTTCAACATTAAGTAAATAAATTTATAATAAAATTTTTATGAATTTTAAGGAAATTTTCTTTTTTTTTTTTTTTCCTTATTTCATTATTTTTATAACTAGAAATTCTAAACATACAAATTACAATTGAAATACTATTGAAATGCCCAGAATTCTATTGCTGTTGGCGAGTTAGAAATCTAATAAAACTAATTCAAGGTTTATGACCACCATAAAATGTGTTAAAAGAGAACAACTTAAAATATCCAAAAATACTTAGAAAATGGGGAGAAAAAAAATTGAATCATAAAAGAAAAAGTTCGTTACATAGAAAATGTATTTCGCTATTGAGAGGCTATTTTACGAAGAAAATCATGAAATATTCTTGGTTCCAGGAAAAAGTTCGCTATATAGAAAAATTCGCAATATAGAGGTTCGTTATATGGAGGTACGACTGTATTAGTATATTATAGTATCTAATATTTTACAGTATGAGTCTCTAAATCAGTGATTCCCAAAGTGGTCTCTATAGACCCCCAGGGGTCTATGATGACGTGCAAGGGGTCCACGTCAGCGAAAAGATAATTTGGGGGTCCATGAGGTGTAAATGGGGGTCTCTGATGGTGACTCTCATTAAACAAAATCAAGATTTTATTTTTAAAAGAAAATTTAGTCACTCTAATGGAAACCGGATTTTATCTATTTAATAGATTTATTTACTAATTTTAATGATGTTAATTTGCAATTATAAGGTGAGAGCACATAAATTTTATTAAAACAAGAACCATGTCAGCGATTTTGACTTTAAAAAGACATATCTGTTATTTATCACGATTTATGGAATACCGTGAGAAAATTATTAATTACTTTTCCTAGTTTCAACGGGGCTGCCAATCTCCAAAACAAAAAAGAAAGGGGGAGGGGGAATAAGGGCTGAACGCTACTTAGGAGATTTAGGGTTAAACCTGGTACAATCGATTCCAAGTGTTGAAAAATTGTTATTAAAGCACCAGATTTATTCCTCCCTTTAAAAGCATTTGTTTGTTGCTCAGTTATTTTATGTATCAATTAAATTTTAATTTAATTAACATGTTTTTATTCAGTTTTAAACACCATACTTCAGTTCAGTTTGAAGTTTAAATCGTTTAAAGTAAGTATCTCTATACCAGCCGTCAAAAAGACATTTGAGTTGTTAAATTGGCAAAAATTCAATATTAGGTAAGCAGGAGGTCTACCCCAAACCGAAAAGCATGGCAAGGGGTCTATGAGTCAAAAAAGTTTGGGAACCTCTGGTCTAAATGAACTAAATAAAATAAATTTATATATTTTGAGAGGCTAAATACTATTATCTAGTCATAATCAAAACATATCTCACCTCTTTAGGAATCAAATTTTTAAAGTTTGTCTAAGAATAGAATATTTGAAATAATTTGATTAAGGATTAATGTTTTCCTTAAAAGAATTTAATTTTCCCAGCTAATTTCTCAAAGCACATTATACTGTTCGAGTTATCAGGGACTTTCTATTTCCCATAAGTTTTTCGGAAACATAATCTATACATCATTATTCTGTAATATTTTATAGCTCTATAGCTCAATATATAGCTGCACCGAATTAGTATTTCAAAACTTGTACGAACAACTGTGAATTTTTTGAAAATTAGGACTTAACAATTACCTATATTAATGTTACAGATAAATGAAGCAATAACGTATACGACAAAAGAGTGCATGAAAGACAAAATAGTGTCCAAAGAATATTGGACTCGTTTTAGCACTATAGGATGAATATATAAAAACGAAGGAGAAATGTATAAAAAGAACAAACTTCTTTATTACTTATTTTTATACATTCAATGTCTCTATTGTATTTAATTTTACTCCAAATTCTTTCCAATATTTGCAATTGTAATAGATAAGCCGAGAACTATTTATATTCTCTTTTGAAGTTCATACAAGTGAAACTGAAGATCGTCATCGATTTCACATCGATATAAACTCAATGAAATGGCAACTAGAGAACTTGTGAGCCAGTTTTGATTATTTTACAATAGCTATTATTGTCGATACATTATTTTATTATTATTATTATTATTTTAAATTATTATTATTTTAAACAAAGTACAATTTGGCCTCAAATTAAATAATAATTTAACATAAACAAATATTTCAAAGTAAGAGAGAAAATTACCATGCTATAAAGTAAACAGAAATGAATGAATGCAAATAGAAATAAAAATTATATCAGGGGAAAGTAATAGCAGTATAAGTTTCTGCTATTGAACTATGGGTGAGATAACCTGAAATAGATAAACCGAAAGAAAAAATTAATGATGATAAACTGATTAACAAAATAATACCATACATAAGAAATATTAGGAAGCTATCAACAGGAAAAAAATTAAATTAGTATTACATGAGGAACAGTGTAATACTATCTAACATTTCTGTAATATATCTAATATAGAGTATTAGATGTAATTCAATACTAAAAAATTTACATTAGTATGAACTAAAACAAAAAAACTATCTAAAATAGGTCCCCGTTGAAATAATCTAAAATCAACAACAGTACTGAATGATATAAACAATAAAACATGTTGCTAAAAAATTAACTATTCAAACAATACTTTTTCGCAATATTTCTATTAGCAATTATAATTCTATTACAAAGAGCAAACAAATGAGTACACACAATCATAAATAACTATAATGATAATTGAAATAATATATATATCATATATGGGCAATATTATAATACATAAAATATGTATAAAATCTCCAAAAAACTGCATGAGGAACAGATTATCAGAAGCAACATTAAACCATCAGATGTAAAATCACATCAACAATGAATTTTAAAGAAATCCAAAAGGAGATGAAGGTAGAATAGCACAAATCTTTATTTTCAACGACAGAAAATATTATACCAATGTATTAATATGTAAAAAAGGTATACAATGCATATGTATATGTACAATTAGCTAAAAACTACATGAAGAACAGATTGTCAGAAGGAAATCTAAAACAATGATGCAACAAATGAGTTTTTTGTGTTCGTAAAACAAAACAAAAATAATGTACTGGTAAAAATTCCATACCATAAAACCCAGCGTATAACGCCTTAAATTTCTGGAGCTAACAAAAAATTAAATCGAAATTTACGGGTTCGAGAGCTTTAAAAATAAGAAAAGATCAGTATAGAAAAAAATTAAGACTGACAAATATCGAAATACTGTTAATTTAAAAGAAATGGCACTCCTTATGAACTTAAAGGGTTGTAATTCTATATAGAAGTATACTATTTTTTTTCTACACCTCGGATAATACCTCGAATAAATGACTTCAAAAACATGAGAGTACTGCATATGTACATTTCAGGTTTCCTGGTAAAAAAGAGGATGTGCGTTATACGGCGAACATAACAAACATTAAAAAAAGCAGCTCAAAAGTATAGGTGAGCATTATATACCAGATTTTACGGTAATATGATATTTTTCTTTGCATTGTTTTTTTAGCGTCTAATTGTCAACAAATTGTTCGATATCGTCCATTTTTTTATTCATTTCACCATTGGAATGCGAATCAATAACTACGCATATTTTTCATGATATTTAACATTGATCAGCATCGGCTGATGAAGGAAGAATAAAGCAATAATCTTTTTCTTCCAGCGAAATAAAATGTCATAGAAATGTACTTGCATAAAATCTTTAAAAATCTATATGAAAAACAGATTGTAAGAAGGAAAGTTAAACCATAATTCCACACAACAAAAATTGCATTACCTCTGAATATTAAAGTGCCAAAGAAAATTACTTTTTGTGTTGAGCATTCAATCCCTCTATAGTTTCTATTAAGATCTTCTTGATGAATAAAGTTAACTATATATATATATATATATATCTTTCCATGAGAACAAAAATGAGTATGTATCGGTTACAAAAACTATGAGGTCAAAAAAAGCAACCTGTAGAAAATATGCCAAAATCTGGTTAACAACAGTTGTTGACATAAATTGAAGGTTGTTTTTTTTTCAAATATTGCCAAACTGTTAACAGCAATTAGTTTAATTTAGTACTATTTTCTTTTTGTTTTTCTGCTAGGTAAAATTTTCTACTTTAATGTTACAATTTGCCGTTGAACAAAGAAAAGCAATAAAGTTTTTTTAATTGATAGAAACTTTGTAACAGATTGTTATTATGATATTTAACATAAGAATAAAAGCAGGTAATTTCATTGTCTAAAAAAACCCACTGATATTTGTGTTGAAGAATAAGTAATTATTATCAGTACTTGCGTATAAGCGTCACCACAGCCAAATTGGCGCTTCACGAAACGCATCATTTTTTGCCAAAAACTGACCGATTGGTTTTTTTCTATAAAATATGTTCAAATCTTTGTTGTTTTGGTATCAAGGTGTGATTTGCGTTGCACCAATTTTGATTGGGTGACGCTAATGCATAAGTACCTGATTATCAAAGCTTCTGTTTACAAAAAGTTTCACAAATCATTTTGTGACATAAAAACTAACTTTTGAGTCACGGTATCACATAATTAATACATCTCAGAAAATAAATATAAAACTGTGTGACACTAAAATAGAAATTATAGCATTAATTTAAATTAAGAATAATTAAGCCCTAATTTTTTTTGACGGAAAATCTTAAATATAAAAAATTCAAACACAAATAAAATAAACATGAAGTAACATTATAATTCAAACCGAAAAGATACCTTAAATAGATAAAATCTTGATTTTGATGAAACTACCATAACCAGCTCAGAAAATCTTATACGTAAATAAAAATTCGCATTAGCATTCGTATTCTTACATATTAGTGTCACTGCATTCAAATTGGCACCATGCGAATTGTGCTATTTCTCACCAAAATCTTACAAATCTTTTTTTTTTCATATAAAACATGTAAAAATCTTTGTTGTTGTGAAATCAAGGAGTGATTCGTGGGGCGTCAATTTGGCTGTGGTGACACGAAGGTAAATACCTAAAAATCTAACTTAAATCACGATATCGACAATTTTATAATCACAATTAGTTAGCATTGAGTTCCATTTTTTTTTTTGTTATCTTAATGTTATAATCACAAAAGTTTGTATGTATGGATGTTTGTTACCCTTTCACGAAAAACCAACTGAACGGATTTTAATGAACCTTTACAATAATACAGCTTATACATCAGAATAACACATAGGCTATAATTTATAAGGATGTTATGTGAAGTGTTCAAAATATAACGATAAATGTCAAGTAAGTAGGAAACAATTCTGACATCAGCAAGCTATTCTGGAGTGTGCTGTAAAAACCGCCGTTAGAGTTACACGTATATAAACACTTATACAAAAGCCCACAACAGCATATATCTATCTTTTATGTGTAAGCCATAAATACAATAAAAATTAACAAATAAATAACAATAAAAATTAATTAGATAAATTAAAATCCACTGATATTTGTGTTGAAGAATAAGTAATTATTATCTGTACTTACGTATTAGCGTCACCACATCCAAATGGGCGCCTTATGAATCGCGTCATTTTCCGCCAAAATCTGAGCGATTTTATATAAAATATGTTAGAATCTTTGTTGTTTTGGTATCAAGGTGGGATTCGCTCGGCACCAATTTTGCTGTGGTGACGCTAATATATAAGTACCACATTATATAAGCTTCTGTTTACGAAAAGTTTCACAAATCATTTTTTTGGCTTAAAAACGCGATTGGTGACGGGCGCATCATGGAGCTACCCCGAAAAAATTACATTTTAGAAAATAAACAAACATAAAACTGTGTGACACTAAAATAGAAATTATAGCATTAATTTAATGCAAAACGATACACTTGGTAATTCAGCGAAAATCTAATGTTATCATATTTGTGTTGCCAATCCAAAAAATGAAATTTAGAAAGAACATTATTTTATGACGACTTTTTCGAAAAATAAATATAATTCCACCACAAAGAGTAAAAAAAAAACCCATAAATAAATATATTTATAATAAAATGTGCTAAAATTCCCCCAAAATGGCTCTAAATATTAATTTTCGCAAAGTTGACTTGACACATCTGATGACTTTATATCTTCATTTAGCTGAAAAATTGCTTAAAAATTGAATTTTAAAAAAATCGAAAGCGAATTTCGAAAAAGACTCTTCGAAATTTTCAGGAAAATGACCTACAGCTTCTACGTGCCAAGTTTCAAACTTCTATGTTGCTTAGTTTTGTCGGTACAGCTGAAACATACAAATACACAAACTGTTTGTTTTATTAGTATAGATTAACAGTTAAGTAATGGACGGTCAGGATCATTATAAATTAAAATTGTACTACACATTCTGAACGTGTGTGGCCTTGGAGACACTTCGATCAGTTGTGAAAAATGCTGTTTCTCGATTCAAACTTGTTGCAGACAACGGTGACAGCATATTGAACATCAGTCTCGCGAAATTTAGAAACCGATTTGATGGGCACTTTTTAGGCTATTTTTGACCTCGGCACAGTTAAAAACCGATTTGATTGACTTTTTTATGTGGTTTTTGGTCTCGGGACAGTTAAAATCGATTTTTCCCATCCGATGTGATATGACCTTGCCATGGTGGGTGGGCCTACGTAACTAATAGTATCACACCTGAACAGCCATGCACACTGAACAGCACACTTGGTTTAACGTGAAACTTACACCTTAGCTGTTGCTTTACGATTCAAAGTCATTTCTAATCTAACCATTTTAAATTACGATGCTTACAGCAGCATCTGTTGCTAAAATTTGTGATTACTCTTTTTCTTATGCCATATGCTTTCCCCCTTCGTCAATAATATTCCGTTTACATCTGACGTCATTCTGGTCAATGGTTCTTTTTTTTTTATAGTGTTTTGAAAATTTAACTTTAATTATAATCACACCGTTAATATGTCGCAGGGACACATCAAATTTCTAAGGGAGATGATCAAGTCATGCAAGATGTTACAATGAGAACTCTGTAAGGTGATTTCACAAAGGAAATTAAGTGATTTGATCAAATCCCTAACTGAATGATGAAATAATATTGTCAATAGTTCAAAAGTGTTTATTTAGCAAATACGGTGCATTATTAAAAGTAGAGTAATTAATACAACAATAATCATTAAATTACAAATTATTTATCCGAAAATAATTAAACAATTAGATAATAAAGCTGGTATTATTTTTTAAAAAAGGATATTTGTAGTAGAATTTGAAACATTTTTTAAAAAAATTATATATTAATATAGTACTTCAGAAATATCGTGCTTTTATTTGTATTACCTTTCTTAAGTTGTTATTTCCCTTTTTAAAACAGCTTTTTTTATCTATGAAAAGGGCGTGGTCGAATTCCCTAATTTGTTTGTTTACATTTTTCAAATGAAATTTTATCCAGTTTTTAATTTTCAGGCACACAAAAGTAAAATATATTAATCGAAAGATTATGATGCAAAGAATGTAACTAAATAAAACTAAAAAATGATAATTTGGTCATTTTGTTTTGGTGCGTCATGTCAGAAGCCCGGCGCTGCCTGGCACGGTGGAGGAGTTGGCGGAGGTAAAAGGGAGTTGTAACAAGCGAAAACAGAGTTCTATAAATGCTGACGTTCATTTCATCATTTCACTAAAACAGTTCGGGGATTTGATCAAGTCACTTACTTACAATAGGGAAATGACCTCAAAGAGACGTTATTTTAACATCTTGCGTGAATTGATCATCTCCCTTAGGGATTTGATGAAAGCCCTAATTTTATCATTTTCCTGCGATATATGTACACGAAACATCAAATCTCAGTTCATACTAATACATTCCACTATCTAAATATGAGATGAGGGACAACTTGTTGCTGATCAACGTTGTTGCTTCTACGTTTGGGCTTGGTAATCGTCCTAATCGTTACAAAAGCGATCACTTAAATATGACCTGTTGCCATTTCGTTAATTTGATCATTTATCGACTAGTTTTTAATAATCACATTTTGAAAACACATTAAATAAAGGTAGAAAAATTAATAACACTATGTTTATGTGGGTAATTAAAAGGAAAAAAAATTGGTTTTTGAGAAACAATAATAAATTATGTCCGAAGTCACAAGTCAATTAATTGTTAATCGCATTTAAGAACGATGAACGATGATTATAGAATTTTTTTACGTTTCGATTCTTCGTAAGTTTAAAATAATATTCAAAGATTTTGCTATTTTTTTTTTAAGTTAAAAATAACCTTCCTTTTACTGAAAACTATATGTCTTAATAATGGTGATACATCCATGCTTGTCTGCAGTGATACAAGTTTGGAACAAAATAGATTCAACATTCATTAAAATTTCCTAAAACAGAGATAATAGCTGTGCAAAAATAACAATTTAGGGGTGGTTTATGGAACAAATATGAAACCTTTTAAGAAAGATTGATTTAGTGTGAAAGAGACAAGATGGAACAGAACGTGTTACCGTAGAACTTCTCAAGGAACTCATAATTAATAACGCGAATCCTTAAGAGTACCTCTGCTTTGAGGAACTGAATTAGATTATCATTCTGAATCGAGTCTGATGAATTCTTGTGATCAGGTTTTGTGCTGTTAAACACACAATGAGTATTATTCCCCAGTCATTACTTGTTCTCATGGAATTTCGAATGACACCGAAAGAGCAATTACATATAGGCTGTGCATGCATATGTTAACTAACGAATATATTTATCTGTATTTTTACAAATTATTTTAAAATAACAAGAAAAAAAAAAGAGTACAAAAAATATATATTTTTGTTATAAATTATTTACTATGATCATGATCACAAATTTAACATAAATAAAACAAATGAAATCGCAAAAGAAACATCTGCATTTTCTGTATAACTGTTAAAAGGTTCATAAGCATTAGAAAAAGAAATCATCTTAAGACAGATATCTAATGAACAATCAATCCAATTCTAAGGTGAACCAGTTGTAATTTAAAGATACGAAATGAAGTGGAAAAATATTCAAGATAATTTTTAAAAATGAGGAAAGGGAGACTCTACACACAAAACTCATGAGCGCTCTTACCATAAAACTAGAAATATTTATTCAAAATCAGTTCTCAGTTTTAGAATTCGCTCTTTTCCACCTGAATATTTTGGTTAAGAAGAAACTACAAAGACTTTTCAAAATTGCTTTCGACATAATTAATGTTATTAAACATAATAGTCATTAACGAGTGTTCATGATTAAAAATGAGTCAGCTATGAAACACTCCAGTCAGGTATAATTTGCCCAGTTATTTATGGCTTCATTAACAATCACCCAAACAAGTCAGTAATAATACATTACAGAACAAATCATTTTGTCAAAGGATAATGATATTCTGCACGGCTAGTTTAGTTTATTATGTCCAAGAAAATGTGCGCTCAAAAAGATGACACGCTTAAGAGCTCTAAAAGCATTATTGACATTTATAATTATCAAACGTGTAATTTAACGCAGTGACTAATATGGATAAATTACTCTAAAGTAGTTTTCGTATCCGTTTTATCGTTCAAGAACTTTAAGTGCAGACTTTCGGAAAGGGAAGGAATTTCTCGGAAAAGATCCAATTGTGTCATCCATTTTCTTCGAGTTGCAGGTCCTTAACACCTTTTTTTATTAAACAAACGGACATCAATTCTGTTTTACTATGTCGTTTTCAAATTAAGGAATGGAAGAATTAACAATAACGTTTATTTTATAAGCTTCTTTGATATCAAATAGAAATATTCAGTAAAATATATACTTAAGATTTCATGGTTATTCTTTACATATATAGTCAAACCTCCATATTACGAACCTCTATATTGCTAATTTTTCTGATCGTGAAGTACATTTTCTATATTACGAACTTTTTCTCTTGTGATCCAATTTTTTCCTCTCTATATTTTTAAAGAGTTTTTCTGGACATTTCAAGTTATTCTGTCTTTTAACACATTTTATGGTAGTCATAAATTTTGAACTAGTTTTATTACGTGCCTAACTCGCCAAGAGCAATATAATTCCGGGCGTTTCATCAAAAAAGTGCAACCCTTAACCCAGTTGTCCAGTTTACTAGAAAAGTCTTCAATAAATATAAATAACGTTATAAAATACTGTATGTTTAAAATTACTTGTAGGCATTAAATTAGAAAATGTCTTAAAATTCATTAATTTTAATATAAAGTTATTTTCTTAGTGTTGAAAATACAGTGTGTATACCTCGACATTTTTTTTTCTTGTTTTCCTTGCAATTTTGTTTTTCCTTCTTTTTTTGGATGGGTAAGATATATAAAATAAATAGATATTAATTTTCAAGAAGGTGTGATTAATTACTTTTTTTTAATATATTGTGTTTATGAATTAAAAATTTGTTTTATGTGGTTTATAAAGTATATTGAAAGATGAACCTCTATATAACGAATTTTCTATGTGACGAACTTTTTTTTTCGGGATGCAGCGATTTCGCTAAATAGAGGTCCGACTGTATATGCATGTATACATCGAGTGAACCAAAAGTTTGTTTAATTTTTAAAAGTTTATTAAGAAACAATTATGGTCATGAAATGCAATTTGTAAGAAAGAGCTCTCAAGGAAGTCTGATTTCTTTTTAGCAGTAAAACATTTTTATAATTAAAATGTCTCCTATAGATGGCACTAATATGAGAGATTCTGCAGAATGATGCTAATTAATCTTTCAGTTATGGACCATGATACACGAGGATTTCTGGTTCACTTTTAGAATGTTATCATTACCTGATCGAGTGTTGTTGGTAAAAATGTTCTATTTGAACGGAGAATTAACAACTGTTGCTTTGGAAAAATTTCACATGGCGAAAGAAATGATGGAGAATGGTCCCATATCGTGTATTGAAATAACGGAGCTTCTCAAACTGTTCAAAGAAATTTACGTTTTGGAATATTGACTGTCGTTGACTGAGGGCCAAAATACAGCAGTGGTAACCACTATAATTAAATCAGCGTTGAAATCATCCATGGGGAGTAGCAGCACTCGTAAAGTTGGAAGGATATTGGATGTACCTCACTTATCTATTCGATACAGGAAATGGTATCTCTGTCCCTACAAACTGTAGCCACTGCAGGAGTTACATCCTGGACAGAGCTATAAAAAACTCTTTCAGACATAGAAGTAAAGTGAAGGGGAAGGTAATATTGTACTACCCATTCATCAAAGTATATAAAATACAAATTCTATCAAATTAAAAGGTAGCAATTTAGAATTATATCACAAACCATGTTTGTGACCTTAATTTTGGACATGAGTGTATAAAAATTAATAAAAAATCAAATCCACTTCGATATTAAAATCTTTGATGACTTTTAAGACTTTCATTGTCACCGGTAGTTATTATGTTGTAGTTTTTTTTTTATCGGGAGTGTATTTTAAAGCATCTCTGAAGTTTTTATGTCACACTTTTCATCCATGCTTTCGTCTTCCTCACAGCTTTCTAAGTTATTTTTGTTAAAGCCTGCATCGTCAACTATGACTAAAATAAAAGATTTTATATCGTCATTGGTGTTTTCAGTATACAAGTTTTCCATTCTTTTTAAATGTTCTTGTGCATTTGAGCACA
Organism: Trichonephila inaurata madagascariensis; assembly: GCA_019973955.1. NCBI lineage: Eukaryota > Metazoa > Arthropoda > Arachnida > Araneae > Nephilidae > Trichonephila > Trichonephila inaurata. Next base: position 800,245 of record BMAV01028243.1, read on the forward strand.
GCTATTGTGATTTTAATAAATTGAAACAATTCATTTTCGTCACTATTGTTTTCACTGAGGGTATCAGAAACTGGAGTTTCAAAGTCTGCTTTCTTAAAACAATGCTGGATAGAATTTTGTGATACGGATTTAACGGTCTCTTTGCTATCCGTTTAATTACATTCAATACATTGGCACTTTTTGAAAGCTGTTCACTGTTTTTGTAAGCGGCTTGTTAAAGCATATGCCGTAAAAACAAGTTTCTGGAAGAACTTTTGAAGTTTCTAATTATACCTTGGTATGAAGATGTAATATTAATGTTGCAATAAGTGGGGACAAATACTAATTTCACTTATTTCTGTTTTACATTTGATGGATGAGTTTACAAAATTGCCAAGGAACAGTAAAACCTACCTGTTTTTTCTAAATATTTTTTCATCAAGCACTATCCCCCATTTTGACATTATGTTTTGCTTCATCCATAATTTTTTCTCATGGTACCAATGGACCAATGGAGGCTGGCTTTTTCAGTTTTAAATGGTTCCTCAAACTCTTCCTTATTACAGCAAAGTAGCACAATGAGACGTTCTTCGGAGCTTTTACCACCAGAGCATTTGCTTATTTGAAGCATTTTTATAGAGTTTTACTAAGCACAACTTGATAAAATATTTAAGCTTCATATGCATTGTAGATGTCTTTAGCCTCATGTGTCCTTCAAACATTTCCTACTGCATATATCTATAGATTTTCTTCCTCTCAAATAGTCTTAAAAGAAATGTTAAGCTTCTATTTAAGTTTGTCTAACCAAATATTTGATGATTTCAGGCCATGTATAGTAACAGACTTTCGGTAACCTTTTTCTTTTTCTTGCAATAATATTCTTTTTACAGTAATATTTTTTGCTCTTTAGAACACAAAACCAATTGAACACTACTGAATCAAATACAAATCCCAATTTTACTGCTTTGGAACATTCATTTAAATTAATTACGCATTGTATTTTTTCCGTCTCTATCCATTAGCACATTACTTACTTTGTTTTTACTTATTTTCAGTTTTGACCTTAAATCTCTCAAACTAAGCTTTTATATTTCTGTTACGAGAATTGTCTCAAGTTTTTGTTTTTAGGTTGAACTTTTTCGTTCTGAAGCTATGCTGGATACTATAGATAAAAATAAATTATAAATAAAAAGGTACACTTCTTTTTCTTCCTTTCACTGGCGAGAACAAAAAATGATAGAAATTTTCAATCTATTCACTTTTTTCGATTTAAGTGCCGTTGCAAGTGCTCCAGTCACCTCACCAGTCACTAATCAAATCAATTTACATTTGAAAGTATTATTTAAGTTGTTAATAATTGTTTCACCTGTTAAATATTTATTAAAAAACAGTTCAGTTTTCAAAAGAAAAATCATTGTTTATATTTTTTATAGATATCCATGTAAAAAGGTTCGTCTTCATTATGTGCTTTCTCTTTATTAGATGTTTGCATATAATCTACAAATCGAGGCACCAAACATATTAATATTATACTTTTATCTCACTTTCCTTCACTTTTTGCCATTATATTTATTTATTGTGCCAGATTAGATTTATTTTTTTAATGAGAAAGGATTTAAAAATAGTATGTTGTACCTTTCACTGAGCACAAACTTGTCTTTCAAATTTCAAAAGATGGCTAACAAAGAGTATTTCTATTTTTGTTTATTTCCGTCTCTTATTTTTAAAACATTTTTTTCAGTATCCTTTATAATAAGAAATAAATACGTTAAAATATTTATTCAAAGGAGCCAGGCCCAGAGAATTATCCCTTAAAGAGAGATTCCCTTGAAGTAGAATAGTATTGTATATATATATAGTTATATGTATGTGCAATCCAAGGATAGAGCTCATTCCATTTGATCACCATCAGTCTGTTATCTCCACCATTCGAAATACAGAGGATCAGGATGAAAAACAGAAATATATATATATATATATATATATACACGAAAGAATCATGAAAGCTTTCCATCGAGAATATCTAAAAAGTTGTATCGTTTTAATTTAAGGTCTTATTGTGCTTAGGCGTCAGTAGCCTAGTGGTTAAAGCATCGGACTTCAGACCGAAGGGCCTGGATTCGACGCCCGATGCCACCAAATACCTTTCGAGTGCACACGGTGTACGTTAAATCAGTGGGTCCGAAAGTCTAATGGGTGGTCGCAGCACAAACTACGGCTGCAGGATGCTGGAGAATATATTTCTCTCCTCACAAGAGTCGATGCCTAAATTGTGGAGGTGGAAATAGGTGGTGTCGCCATCTATCGTGTAGAGGTTCAACTTGTCTCAGACTCTGGAAACTTTCCTTCCTTCCCTTTGGGAAAGACACGATAGCAGCATCAACATTGTGCTTAGGATGAAGTAAGTGTAAAAAATGAGCATTGATGATCAGAAAAAAACCTCGAATTCAACAAAATTTCTGGGACTTTTATACACTTTAATATTAAAACTGAAGAATTTAAGTACTAAAATGTAGAGAGAGAGAGAGAACGTAAAGCAAATTTATTTCAAAAGATGAAAAACAAAAGAAATAAGTAACTTTCGTGTATAAGTTTAAAAAAAATTTTTTTTTTAGAAATTATCAAAAAATTTTCGTTGTGTGAAAAATATTATTATTTAAGCTTTTGAGATTATAAATTCTTTTTTTTACTCTTTCTCTCAAGCCTCCCGAGATATTTCCTTCACACACATAGTTCTATTATAAATTCATTCTCTTTTTTCTAAAGCTTCCTGTAATTATGCATTAACTGAAGAAAAAAATAATCTCACATAAATTTATTCACTTCATTTATTCTTGAAATAATGTAACTGTCCATTGCAGATTACACCGATCAATAGTCTCATTTTCCAAATATTGAATTGTGCATAAATATTTAATTTAAATGTGTACTATATTTAACAACAATCCGTTATTTTCAACAAAACCGGAGGAAGTATTCAGAGCTTTTTCTCCTGTTTTTTCCTCTTCTTTTAGCACAATATGTTTCAATAGTAAAAAAAAAAAAATAGCATTTTCTGAAACAATTTCTTTTTATCAAGTGAGCTTCATTTTTGTTCTTCCTTTTTCTATTCATTCAGTTATTCAAAACAAATATTTTTAGAAGGGTATTCTTTTTTAATGGGATATGAGCGGTAGAAGGAATAATAAATTAATGCTAATCCCGAATCATTTGATGCGATGATTAAAAAAGAAAATTTAATTTTCGTCACGATACGTATAAGGCTGTAGAGAGAATTCCCATTTCTAAACTCAAATATATGTTTCATTCAGATGCCAAATATTTAACTAGTTTTCACCCAATTTTAAATTAAATTTATTCCACCGCGAGAGCTTTTTCACGAACTTTTCAAAAATCTCGTTTAAAATTTTTGTTTTTATAATGTTATGGCAGTCGTTGGAAAGGAATGACGTACTGCGAGCCCCTTTCGCTGTTTGCATCCCAGTTGGACAAAATTTATAACAGTATATTAATGCCTGATAAGAACTGAAGTTTAATATTAATGGAATAATTAATCAACATATTTAATACAATTAATTAAATCTGAAAGCAATTTTACAGTAAAGAGTGCAACTTAGCCAACTTATTGCAAAATTAGTAATAAATTTCTTTAATATTTTACGTTAAAAAAATGTTCTTTAGAACCAAATTATGGTTCCCAGAAATTTTGAAAAAAAAATCGTTAAGAGAAGCTGTATATTAAATTACTTCGTGAAAAAAGGGTTCACAATAATTTCTAACTGGATGAAAAGAATATGGATACATGAGGGCAAAGTTTCTTAAATATAAGAACAAATTACGTAAAAACAATCGTTAAAACAATTACAATGAAACTTTTTGATCCTCGTTATGAGTTTCTGAGCTTTTTAGGAAATGTAAAACTATTATTATGTCATTTATATTTCGAATTAAGCTATGAACCATAAATAGTATGTAATGGAATGGCAAAGAGGTACTATTGGGTTTATCCGAAGAAAGAACATAGCTTAGAAGAAGTAGCAGAACTTATATTGAAATACTCTCACCCACAATCAATAATGTCCATTTGAAACATAAAAAGTTTGGAATCAATCCCTTTCAACGAGGTCTAACATATAAAAAGCCGAGACGTATGGGACTATTAGCAACTACTACTATACTGTTCGAATTAATTGGGGCAAACGAGAAAAAAATATTTTTTCTAACACCTTAGCTTAGACTGAAAAAATCTCTATATTAGTACGAAATATGTCCTCTTTTAGCAGAAATGACCTCTTGAACACGTGTTAGTATTATTTCCGTTAGTGTATCGCACATGTTTTTGACTTGTGCAGCAATTTTTATCAATTGTTCTATTGTGCAACTCGTCTTAGAGCTAAACGATTATTGAGAATACGCCTCAAGTTTTCAATAGGACTTAGGTCTGGTGAATTACCAGGCCAAACAGGCACTTGTGTTTTATTTTCCCGTATAAAAGTTAGGACTGGTATCAAATTGTGACAAAGAACCAAATCCTCTTCAAATGCTTCGTCAAATGTTGTAATGAATTGAACAATCCTACTACGTAATAGTTCTATGTATTTGACAGAATTAATCAAACCTTTAAGAAGAATTTAATTTCCAGTGCCACATTTGTTGTGAAAAAACCTCAAGACATCTTTTCAGAAGGGTGTTTTGGAGTCTGTTGGACATAATCTCTCTCTGGTAACAGAGTTTCACCTTCACTTTGTCTTACTGTACTTGATTTATATCCTTGCCCCAAAAATGTATTTCATCACTGAAAATTATCTTCTTCCAGTCATTAACAGACCTAGATCGGTATTTTTTGGCCCATGCTAAACATTTTTCTGTTATTTTCTGAGTTACAAAGTATTTCATCCTCTATCTAGTTGCCTTACGACCAACTTCCAGAAGCTTTTTCGAATAACTGAGGCATTCACTTCAACGCTGTACTCTAACAAATTCTCACAAAGGCCTGTGCTTGCCTTCCTTAGATTCATTTTTGTAATTTATTATTAGTATTTTATCAGTTCTTGGAGTAGGTTTCCTCTTAGGCCCACATTTTCCTATTATTTTTAGAGAGGATGTTCCAGAGTCTTGAAATGTTCTTAAAATTCTTGAAACACTTGATTTTTCCACACTAACTACAGTAGCTAGATCTCTAACAGTCATAGAAATGTTAATAGCGATTATTTTAGAAATCGTCCTCGGAATATTATCCATCTTTGAACAAGCAAAAGTAATACGTGTTACACGGAACGCAAAATTATAACCACCAGCTGCCGCACTGAAATGCTCACAACTGAGCTACTCATACATTGAAACCAGTCAGACGTGTAAATTATAGTCAAAGTCGATCCTTCACACTACCTCTTGGCAGATATAACCAATTTGTGGCAGTTCGGGACATCACTGGTAATCACATACCAACCCAGACAAGAATTATATGTTTGTCCCAATTAATTCGAACAGTATAGTAATTGGTACTAAACTTATACCTAGAAGTGTTTTAAATGCACAGTGCTGGTTTAGTCAGTTCGTTACAGACAGAATTTGTTTGGATAGGGAATACATCCCAGATTAATAATCATTAAAAAAAATCGCCTAAAAAGGCAAAACAGCATCGTTATTGGACTTCTAAGCAACGTCATCTGATGAATCCAGATTATGATTATATTCCGGTGATAGTCGTTCTAGAGTCATAAGAAGAATTCGTAAAGCAACCTGAATGCGTCCAAAGAGTTGTACAGAAAGAGAGAGAGGAGTATTATGTTTTGGAAGATGATTTCTGGTGCTGAAACTGGGAATTTAGTTGAGGTGCATAATTGCTTGAAATAATTTGACATTTATGGAATTTATATATTTAAAGGAGGAACAAAGCAAATCATGAATTTACAGTTTCAAGATGATATCTAGACTGTTCATTGACCTAAAATTGTTTAAATGTGATTTAATAAACTAGAGATTGATGTTCTACTCTGCCATAATGCACAAATTCACCAGATCTCAATATCATTGACAAAATTCTGGATATGTTGGAATGTGGTGCGTAAAGAAAATACGAATACCCACCGAATTAGCTTCATTGAAAGACCAATTAATAATTGACTGAGCTAAACTCGCGGGAAACGGATGTGATCCTAAATCCTATTAAAAACATTCTTAAACATATTAAACTGTCATTAAATTACGAGTGATGTAACACAGCAAATCACACACACACACAATGAATAAAAGGATTATTCCATATTCTTTTGTTCTGTTTATTCAATTTCTCTACTATTATATATTAATCCTATTAGTAATATTTTTAACTCTACGTGATAAGAGAAATTACTCTACGACCCCTTAAACCTCAGTAATTTCCAAACGTAAGTTTTGAATATTTCCTAAAACATTGCAAGGAATTGTTTGAAGTATTGGTTTTTAGAAGTTTTATAACATGAGAGAACGATTTATATGTATATATATATATTTGATAAATTTTTTTATATATTTATATATATGTTAAAATTTTTTGATATGTTTTAATTCCATTCCTTTTCTAGCTATATTAAACAAATAATATTTTTCTTAATACTACTTTTTGGATATTTTTTATGTTTTAATGTTTGCATTTAATGTTTAAAGTTTTGAAAAGTGTTCAGTGGAATTTTCTTAAGGCCAAGTGTTTGCTGCATCCTTTTACCGTCAAAACAAATCCGTTTTCTCAGAGACTGAGAATCCTTCGTAGCTTTGAGACTATCAAGCAGAATTTTGTACGAAAATTCAAAATTAGGTATTTTTATGATGGTAGGAAATCAAATACTAGAGTAAAAGAACAGGTATTGATAATAATATCTTACAGAAGTCAATTAACAATATTATTTAAGTAAGTCCATTAATCCATCCATGTCATGATTCCTTTCGCTTTTAGCCATTCCCACAGATACAAATTTCTTCTATCTCTGATGAAAATTTCGAACGTTATTAATGAAATTCTTTTTTGATTACTGTACAATATGGATGTACTGAAGGGCCGTAGTAATAGAATGATATTTTTCGATAGTTTTGTGACCGGTAAGTTTCAAGACAATCTTGTGTTCGCTTCTGAAAGAACATTGGAAAAGTTTCTCCTTTAAGCTCAATGTGTTCTCATAATCTTAACCTAGAAGGTGGTGTTGGTTCAAGTATCATCCTCGACGTCTGATTCATCTTTTAAATCGCTAAGTGTATCACAAACAGCTTTTATAAAGCTCCAAAGCGTCGCTATTCCAAATAAATCAATGAACTAGTCCAGTGCTTCTCAAACTTTTAATACTGGCGACCCAATGTTCAATCATAATTTTAATTGCACCCCCCCTTCCATACAATAGCAATGTATTGAATTCGATAATACGATACTTTGACGCTAAAACTACAATTCGACTTTAACCTCTTAAATGCCTGCAGCGTATATAAACGTTTCTCTCAGCCAAAGCGTTAAATCCCCCAGACGTATACATACGCCTTTCAGAAGTACGATATTTTCTGTGCGCTCTTATTCATGAAATTATGCAGAAGACTTTGGAATGTAGTAAAAGGATCTTGACAGTATTTGCGAAGGATTTACTTATTTCAGAGGATTTGCTTATTTATTTCTTTTATCTCCCTTTCAATTCACCCCATACGCAAGCCTACGTGGAAAACAATGGCATTAGGGAGTGAATTGCGTAACTTTTAATCAGTAGTTGATGGATAAATTATAAACTGTACAAATTATCAAGATGAGCATTAATTTTTGTATATAATTTTATATATGACAAGTTCATAGGGTCACTAGTAATTATTAAACTTGTTCTTAACTTAGTAAAGTTAAGTTAATTTTTAAATGCATTGTGCAGAGTAGTAATACATTTATTAGTATATTAAATCAGTGTAAATGCGTATTTTATTTTTTATTGTGTCAGAATGTTTTTTTTCGTTTATTTTCAGTAAATTAATATTTTTTAAAAATAATTTTTGCTTTTGACTTTTCAATATGCTCACGGCGCTCCCCCATAGAGTTATTATGCCCCCTAGGGGGCGCGTCCCAAAGTTTGAGAATCACTGAACTAGTCTATTATGTATTTATTAAACAAATAAATTATTTAAAAGATTTTTCTAACAAACAAATAAATTATTTGTTTGTTAGAAATAATATTAAATTTCAATCAATAAAACAAACTCATTATTCAGAAATAAGCTATCCAATACTTATTTTTATTCGTATTGTAATATTTTTATAAAATTAATATTCCTGTATATATATTTTATATTGCTTGTAATGTTTATTTTCAAACCTGAAAGGGTCTAGTTCCGGTTATGACATGTATCAGAAGTAGATTAGAATCCTTATTTCACCCAAAATTTGTCCCTTTGAACAATGGAAAAGGCTTCAGAATAAATGGAACAGATTCAGAATACTCATTTACTGTAGTACGAAAGTCAGAAAAATAATCTCTGGTTTCACCCTCATCACTTCACCGCAGCTCAAAATCAGATAAAAATCCGCTTTCAAAGCCATTGCATTCCAGACGTTCAAAAACCGATAAGTGAAATGCCACAAAGATGTTAATTCTTTAAAAAGTTAAAAGCTATTTGCACGTACCCATTGACATTGAATAACGATTTGTCTTCTCATTCACAACCCTCTTAAAATATCGACTCTCATTTTAGACCAAATCTCTCTGAAGAGGTGAGGGAAGCGACTCTTCATGAGTGGATTCGCGAGTCGTCAGTTATGCATGAGTTTCATCCGAGAGCTAAAGGCTCCTCCTTCAGCCGATTGTGAAAAGTGGCTTCGGCATCGTGATTGGATATGCAAGTGTCTCATGCCATCCATTTGAGTCTCCTCCAGGTGCGCTCCCATCGACCTTTTGCTCGATGAGTGGCGCCCAAAAGGGATTCGGTCTCTGAACGATGACGCGAGCAATGTAGGAATCATTAACTATTTGCTGTTGAAGTTCGAAACGAGAATAAGTTTTAATATTATTCCTTTTGACGAATGCATATAATAGTTTTAAATCAAACAAATCTATTCTTTAATCTATTCTTTTTCTATTATCTATTCTTTATCTACCTATTATTCAGGAGGCGTTCAGTGGTAAAGTTTCTTCGGCACTCCTTCATCCCCTAAGGGATAGTTGATTTAACAATGAAAGAAATGGATAGATTTGCGTCAATTTTTCCATAGAAGTAAAGGTGTCTGGCAACGAGTAGCATGCGTAAAGACTTCTGCCCATTTTGCATGCTTTATTATTTTGCATATTTTTGTGGTTTTAAGATAAGTTTTCAGTTATTATTCTTATGTATAAGTAAATAAGAAAAATAATAAGAAACACGATGCATTAATGTGCTTGATATTTGTACTTCATTTGACATTAAAGATATCAAATAAATTAAACCTTGAAAAAAGATACGTACAGTAACGGTTATTATATTATGGCATAATAAATAAACGATTGGGGAGCTTTTAGTGGATCAGGGTTTAAAAATTTCAAGAAATACAGAGAAAGAAATCTTTTAAAACTCAAACGGTATTAATAAAAAGTGGCTGACGCGGCGCAGTCTCTTTTTATAAGGAAGCTACTAACATCAAGGCAACTCTAGGGAGACGTGCCTCATAATTTTGAATCTCGGTCAAGTGACAGGACGACACCTGAGTGCACATCCCTCTCCAAACAACTACACACCAATGGGAGGACTTTAAGCCTCGACAGATTTAACATGCATCAACCCCTCTACTCAAAGAGTCTTCAGTAGTACTAAGGTTCCAACTCATGACAGGCTGGTCACGAACTCGTCACCTTGACCATTGGGCTACTGCGTCCATCAAACCTACTAGAGATGCACATCAATTGCAATAATGTCTGGAACACAGCCTTCTCTGTATTGCTCAGAAATTTCATCAGCTACAAAATCATCATCATTAACATCTGTGAGAAAGGGGTATGTAGTGACTAGGGATTGCAATACCGGGATACCGAATACTGGTATTTTGAGCCATTTGGGCAATTTTGTAATACCAGTATTCTCACAAGTTTAAATACCAGTTTTTCACTATTTACTGGAATTTTTTTAAATTGTCTCCAATATATGTTCAGAGATCGCCAACATAGTAAAATTGTATACATTTTAGTTTTTATGTCTCCCTAAGGGGTGAAATTAATTAGAATGTAAATATAAAGTTCCATCGTACAATCAAGAGAAGAGATGAAATATGTGAATCCTCCAACGAGACAGGCCAAAACTATTCTATTACAGCTCAGAGCGATGCTGCACACGCGCAGGATTCGTAGTCTGATATTCGTATCTGAGAAACCAAGGCTGTAGTTGTAAAGAAAGTGCGTAATATTTCGATATTTTTTAAATTGGTGAGTTTGTTATTCACATTTGTATTTGCATATCATATTTTAGGGTTCAAAATACTTTTCAGATTCATTATATATATACTCATACATAAGAACCAATATTAATGAATAAGAATAATTTTTTTTTAAAGCACAAAAAAAAACAAAAACAGTTGATAATATTTCAGTTTGGTTTCATTATTTATATGAGAATATATCGCGCATTTTACAAGTATGTCACGCATTGCTGATAGTACCACCAATTAGCGTAGATGCCGAAAGAGCGATTTCAATAGCAGGTGTACAATATTACGTTCCAGGTTTATTGATAGCACAATGAATGCATTATGTTTTTTAAGATCACATTTAAAAGATTTGTCATAGTACCACAGACTGAATCGTGATATTTACACTTTTTTGTGATTTAAATAAATAAGATGTTCCTTTACTTTTTTGTGATTCTTTATATACCGTTATAATTTATAAGTTACAAATTATTTTTTGTGATACTTACACTCTCGAATAAAACTGACAAATAAAACAAAGAAACACCTGTGTTTTTGTTCTTTTTCCAACATTTCTACTACCGGTATTAAAATGGGTATCCCGGTATTAAGATCTAAAAAATACCGAATACCGGTATTGAACCTTTGGTCCGATATTGCAATCCCCAGTAGTGACTCTTTCTCTCTCAAGTTATAAGGAACAAAGAATAGAAAACGCTTAACGCTTAACGCAAGTTACTTTTTGGCCCAGTCGTCTAACTCATACAAAGAGTAGTTTCCATACACGAAGGTGAGTAGTTCAAATTACCTTGCCTCTGGATATCCCGCGCTGAAAGCTTTTGTTTCTCCAGATCTTTCATCAATCAATTTATAAATATAAGCTCTGTCTGGATCAGATAAACTTTCTATCTATTTGGATGAAAACCATTCATCTCACTAAATAAGCGTCGCAGTTTAAATACTACTACCAGTGAGGTGGTGTTTGCTTTTGCGCCGTGCTACTGAAGATTATTTTTTATTGTATACAGAGATGTACAAAGTAAATAAAATAATTTTATTACTCGAAAAAACTATTTTTCTCGGTGAACTGAATTTCGACCATAATTTTGGCTGTTATATAACTTTAAAAAAAAATAAGAATTTTTTAAAGTAAGAGTACGATGGTTGCAAGAAATATCCACGGAATTTCATCTGAGCCATATATCCCCCACCCCATAAAGGAATTTCTGGAGTTTTAAGCAATTCTTTAATCCTTGAGTTTTCATTCTGCTATAAATAGAAGCTGTATTCAATACATTTTTTACTGCTCCACAACGCATAGAACTGTAACATTTGAACTACACTTAAAAAACGTAAATTTTGTATTTTGTTTTGTTCGTAATTTATAAATTTCCTCTTGAGCATGAACAAGAATAAAAAATTTCATTTTTAAGTGATAAGTACCTTCTATTAATATATTCTTTTAAATTTAAATTTTTGTTATTATAAAATAAGGAGATTGTATTTCAATAAAAAAATATGTTGAAGATTTTGAAAGTATCAAACGATATTGAGAAATTTAGAAGGAATTATAAGAACATTTATGAATATGTATAATGCTGAAATATATTAGCTGTTGCTTGTTGATAAAAATTTGTATTAACTTCTGAAAGGCAAATCCAACAACTAAATAATTCTTAAGTACTTAAATCTTTAACGTAAGATCATCGTAAAAAGGATCATCAATGGATCGGCAAAGAATTTCACATGACCCAGATACTAACACGTATCATCAGAAATATTCAATTCTTTTTAACTGAAAAAATAGGAACTAAGAAAAATCTTCAATTATGATTTCAGATAATCGAAAACGGAAACTATGTCACATATGAAAGTAATTTAGGAAACATCTTAAAAATTATAAGACAGAAGTATTCGTGAGCTTCGCAAGTAATATTAAAACATTAAAATTAAATTTACGATTTAATATATACCATGCATTTTTAAAGAATTTTAAAATAATCTTCTACCAATATATTACTATAGTATGTAGAATCAAATGTTAAATCACCCATTTAAATTAAGTTTAGAAATATATATAAGAGTTCTAAATCATTAGCCATTTATTTTTAGAATTAATTTCTGTCGGTTTTAAGAAAAAATGTCTTAGCATTTCTGTTTGAATCAGAACACAATATTTAAAACCTTTACAAAACCACATGGGTAATGTAAGTAACTCGTGATTCATCCGTTTTCTGATACTACTTAATTATTATAAGTTGATACTACGGTTTAAATGTTTCAAAAAACACTGTCTGTCATGTAAAATTTAGGCATGCGTTTTATTTTACAATGTATATAATCCTGGAAGTAATATTCTCTCTAATTCAGGATTTTTTAAATATTGTGATACCACTACGAACTTCTTTTGCTAGAGATGAAGATTTTGTGTCAATAAATACACTACTGGTTATGGAGAAAGCAACTCACTGGTGTAACTAGTTCTGAATGGGCCCCCGTATCAAAACTCCTTTGGGGCCCTTTCTTAAAAAAGAAAGCTCTGTTAGTAGTACTGTAGTTACACATGTTGGGACCCCTGTAGCCTGGGGGGCCCCTGTAGCCTACGCCCCTAATGCAACTCCAAGACGGAAACATCCAATTGGTGGGGAATTTTCTGCATTTACAGACCTCGACAAGACATGGAAATGATTACCATCGTAATGTATACAAAACATCTAATTTTGTAACGTCACTTACAAATGATGTATAAAGGGATAATTAGACTTTTTGTAAGTAATAGAATTGTTTACATGAGCAATTGAAAACTTTTTGTAACATGAAAAGCTTGTTTTTCCCTCGAAGAGTACAGAAGTCAGCAGAGCATATCTCTAATTAAGATACATAGATTGCTGTGACATAATGATTGCAGATTATCCTTTTGAGAAATGGGTGCATAGTTATTTTAATATGGAATAAAGTTATCATAAATCAAGCTATAGTAGTTTTAATAAGGAATCAGAAGGTGAAAAAAGAACGGATCGTCCTATGAGGAAAACTCTTCCATCCTCGTCAAGCCAATCACCGTCAAGTCGGCACGTCAAGCTCATCTGAATAACAGATAGCATTGCAACATCGAAAGGCTTAGCTCAATAATTAGAATCTATCGACCAACAGTCTATCTTTTCCTTTAGATTTTTGCAACATAGGGAAATTTCAGCAAAGCGTCTACTTTTGTGATTACCATCGACCGTACACCGCAAGGTATGCGGTTTCAATGATGTGTTGGCAGCCGAGTAATACGTAAAAGAATGGTACGAGATTGTCCTTTAACATAAATCGGACTGCAAACATCACGATAGTCGTACCTGGTTCTGGCGGCATCGAGGTAAGAGATTGAATCTCTCTTGCACTGTGCATCGTTATAAGAAGCCTTCATCTGGAGTTATGGTTTGGAATACTTGTGTATTTTATTCCTAACCACACACACACCTGTGTAACGAGTATTCCTCGCACGCCACATAGCCATCATTACGTCTCTTAACTCTTGAAGCCTATTGTAGTCCCTTTTCTTTAAGGCCCATTTCAATAGAACAACATGAAACCACCCGTGATA
>BMAV01028243.1:833371-863080 GCA_019973955.1 Trichonephila inaurata madagascariensis
AAAAAAAGGCATAAGTTTATTGGACGAAAAAAACAAACTCTTGCTCTGACAACCAGTGTGCTGTTGGTACTTAGAAGTACCACAAAATTATTCAACTGTAAAATTAATTATATACACTGTTCATTTAAAATAAATAGTCAAATCGTTTTCTATGGTCTTCCTTAACATGTAAAAAAATTAAGACACTTATCTTTTGATATTAACTATTTTTAGGAACAAAAAGGACAATCCTCGCAATCCGATCAAATAATCAGCTGAAAACGCAACTTCGGCTATAAAACTATTCGCCTTCCCCGCTAAAATACTCATCATAGAACCCGTGTTGTCATATATCTTGGAAGAGGGGATTTAAAGGAATATTCCTGCTAAGTATCGTCAGACTATTCGTGAAAATGGTCATTCTATGTAATTTTGAAGTGAATGGTACTTATAAGTACCGCGCGCGTCGGTAGATAAAGGGTTAAATAACCCAGTGAATCCAAACGATTGAATCATTTCTATTGTTATTCACTCACTGCATTCGGATCTCAATAACGTAAACCCAATAGAAATTTCAGCGGAGGAATCTTGTGACCATGTTAATTTATCGCTGAATGTATCTAAGGTTGAAAAATGTCCAACGTATTTTTAATAGTAAGTAATTCGAAAGTAGTGAAATGAGCCGAAATATAATTCCTTTTCCAAGATCCATTAAAGAGTTACCTGTCAAAAGATTGTGTTATAAGTCTTAGTTCCTATTTTCCTCTCACACAACTGAGGTCAATTCTTCAAAATTCCTTTACTCAAAAAGTTTAGGCTCAATGCTTCGAAGGAATGTAAATTAGGACATATATAAACTGATACGAGGATTCTTCCTTTGAGTCAATATTTCGAAAAAGCAAAAATAACTCTCTTTGCATATTAGAGTATTTTAATTTTTATACAATTTGAATTGTCTTCGTTGATAATATCATCCATAAAGTTTTGAGTGAAACGCGTTTAGAAAACTCCAGGGTGCTCAATACTCTTGTGTAAAAATTGGATGGGCAAGTAGTTCAGAAACATCTTTTGTTTGGTATTAACACTTTAAGAGAGGCTTGGAAAATTTTTGAAGAGAAATTTTGAAATATTTCAAAATCTCTGAAAGATTTTGATCATCTCACTTTTAGTGCATCATCATGAAATTAGTTGCGAATTATCTTTAATATGTGCTTATGCTAAACACGTTTTTTTTTAAAATTATTATTAATATTTTTGGAATTATTGAAATTGTTTATACACATCAGAGAGAGTTGTTCTTTATAATTTATAATAATGTTTTCATAAGAAAACTTTATTCATACTAAAGCACAGAATACAGGATTAAACAGTTTTTTAATCGACTATTTTTAACGGAGAAAGAAAATAGCAGGATTTTTTAGTAAGGCAATTTTTCAATCAAAATTTATAAAAGATGCATTTTAAATTTTAAAAAAGAAAAATTACACTAAAAATGAATTCAATCCAAACGTAAGATGTTAAAAAGAATGATGATTGCTCAATTAAAAAGAAAAACTGTTTAATTAACTGTATATATTTAAAAAGCTTTCAGATAAATATCTAATAGTTGCAGTTTCCGTAACATTAGATAAATTAAAATATGCTCTCAATATTTTACTTAAAACTGATTGATTTTCCTATTTAAATATACTAGATGCTTTATGATAAATATGAAGTAAATCTCATCGTAGTTTCTCGAAGGAAAATGATTGATTTTTAGAGTTACAATCACTGTTCATTTTCTTAAGTTTCTTTAATAAAAGTGCAAATGATAATTTTTTTTGCAATAGAGTAGCACAGAAGAATTTTAGCACCAGAGAAGTATAAAATAAGTAAAAAATATTATACCCTTCAAATTGAATGGATAGAAATTTTTTTTTGTTTTTAACTGCATTATTTAAGATGCAACAAGAAATTCGGTATAAACATTATACATACCATTTAATTTAATATCTTACATTTTCTGTTATATTTAAGTGATATATTTTGTTGTATTATCAATACTCAGTTTATCAGCAACGACAAGAAGGAGTGGCCACAAAAATACAAATTTTAGAGTAGATGTAAGTCATGTGGAATGTGCAGATGTCCTACATTTGAAGAGTACGATATAAGAGAAGGAACTGAGACAGATTCCACTCTGCACCATGACGTGTTATCTGTACTTTTGGGGATGCATGAATCTGGCGACCTACCATGAACCTCACAATATCGGTAGGTATGTTTGAATGGTGCACTTTGTAAAGACCTGAAGGACTAGCCTACACTCAAGGACAGAAGAACTAGCCGTTTTGGTGAGAGGGTGCAACAGGAACGCTAAGTTCAGTTAGTGCCGAATGGCAACATGTAGTAGAAGAAGAGAGAACAAAAGGCGGGACGAGAACTTCGTTAGAACTATCGGCATGTATAATTTTAAGAATTTAAATATTTTTTAGTGTTTTAAATGTATGTACTGTTAACTAGGTATGAGAAAATAATAAACCAATTTTGATTTAAAACTGCCTCTTCACTGGGAACATAACCCTACGCTAGCAGTATTCACACAATGTTACAACTTACTATCCAAGGACGAATACCGACAACACAAAAGCACCGAAGCTCGCAAATTCAAGTGTTGATAAATATGTCTACTATGAGTTACAAATATGTTACTGTCATATCTAGACAAATATAATGCTGTAATTAGTTGTTTCTCACCTATCTGATATTGCTTTAATTCTTTTTAACGTTTCTTTTAATTCATTCTTGAAAACTCAAGGAATTATTAAAAACGCAAAAGCTATCAAACGACAGTTAAAAATGTTACCCGTTGTTGAATTAAAATTTTAATTTTGAATAAAGAGTTGAATAAAATGAGAGCTAAAATTTAAAAACTACTACTTCCCATGAAATACGTTCACTTCAGTAAAAAAATACGCGCGCGCGTCTTCTACTAAAATTCCTATTGTCACAACACATGAGAACTGTCACAATCTAAAATGAGAACATGAAAAATAAAATAAAATTCAAATCAATTGATTTTTGAGTCCTGTTGATGCTTTGCAGGTAAATTCACTCACAGGAGGAAGAGGTGCGGGAGACATGTGTCGAGGAATGACTCTCATCGATTGGAGGATGGGAAAGGGAGGTGCTATGAAAAGAAGATTGTGGGACTTGTTGGCCCTGGGCCAATGCTCGAAATTTACAGCTGCGCTGAGGAATGTACATCTCCGCGAAGGATAGTAATATCGAAACATTTTATGCGGTTTTTAAAACATTGTTTGATGGAACGTACTTTGTATCTGCTTCACCTAATGCAATTTTTGCCCAACAACTCTCTAGATACAAGTCCTCTAGAATAAAATCTTCCAAATCCTATAAAATAAAATCAAGAGTTTTCTGAAAGATTAATCATAACGACATTGATCCCATAAGTATCTGGATGGTTGTAAAAAAGTTGTAGTTGATTGAATTTGAAACAAAAAGGTTTATCTGTCTAACTGAAAGATGTGAAAGTTTCTTTTAATAACAGAGATGTCAGAAAAGTGGACCAATGCTATCGATTTTTTTTCGAGTGCCTTGGATGTCAGATCATTGACAAATGACCGATAAGAGGACCTTCACACAGTTCTGTCATCTTGAGTGATATAAAGTATCGAGAATGGAATTTTCTATCGAATATCTTTTACACTTTGTTTCCTTTTCTTTACTTGGTTAGGTAAAAATCTATTGTGATTTAAACAAAATTCAGCGTTCAAATTTTTACTTCTATTATTTGATACTGTAAGTGAGAAGTAAAGTATGTAAATACAATTTAAATATAATTAAAAATGCTAGTATCAGTTTTTGTTTGTCTTATATTCTTTTACAAACTATACTGAAATCATAAATTTTTACTCTCCCAAAATACTGAAGAGAAATTTCTTTGTACCTTTTATTTATTTTCTTTTATATTATAAAAAAATAACGTTCAAAGTATTCGTATTAATAGTTAGACATAAACTTGGCCCGTTTTCTACGAAATTTAAATCATTAATGATGATTTTTATAATATATTTTTAGAAAAGGATAGTTGAAAGATTTAAATGCAGATATTCGTTTCTAATATAAGTATATATAATCCAAAACTCAATTTTAAATTTAAAATTAAACTCAAATTTAAGCACCACATTCCCAGCCTACAAACTAGGCTCTCACCCAGGAATTGTATAAGGAATTTTGGTGAGATATATATCTGTGCTTTGCATTCGTCTGCATTCCGTTGAATACAGTCCAATGCGTTACTTCTAATAGGACATTAATGCTATATACGAGGATCACCCAGAAAGCAAAAACTATTCAACTATGCAAAATGAAAAGAACAAAGTTTATTGGAGAATATAATTCTATTACAAAAAAGTAGCTTCCTTCAGATATCTACGTAATCACCAACCTTCTTTATTTTATCATCATTTAAACCACTTTCATACCATCTTAAGGGCTTCAAAATTTGCGTGTTTTATTATTCTGTCACCAGTGCATTGAACAAGAAGATGATTTCAATTTCCAACTTTTCATCACTTCGAAAACGTTTACCACCCAGAAACTCTTACCACATCTCAACCCCCTATCCTCCCAAAAAAACTTTTTTTCACTCTGTTTGAAAAAAGAAGATGGTAATCTCTAAGAGCAATCTCCGGACTATCGATCTTTTGTTTGAATGCACTGAATACAAGGCTTAATAATCTAACGGCAGAACGGTATGAAAGGAAAACTCTGAAGCTCGGGAATAGATACGACAAATGTTTAAATAAAGGTAATAATTATGTAGAGAAGTGAAGGAAGCTTCAGGTATATAGTAAAAACTAATACTTTCCCCAATAACTATTGTATTTTTCATTTAATATAACTAAGTCGTGTTTATTTTCTGGATGTGACCGTCGTATATAGACATACATACATGTTTGTGAAGACATGCGAATTTCGTCATTGACATTTCGTTCTACTCTTCAATCCATTATATTCCATGGGATCTCGCTCAGTATTATAAAAAGCAAAGGGAAAGGTTGACTAGAGCATACAACTAATTAAACCTTACCTTTTTTTCTTAAAAAAAAAAGAAAAGAAAAAGGAAAACAAATCCTCAGCTTGCAATGTTAATAAACACCGCACCATCCATTTCTTACTGGCTTCCAAAATTTCAGTTAGCACCCTATTAGGTTTAAGGTTTAGATTGCAGGATTAAGTAAATTTTTAAGATGCCAATCTTCTTTTTTGCATATAACTCACTGGGCTGAAATTAAACTTAGTAGTTAAAGTACAATGAGGAATAATGTAAAAATTTTAAGGTATCCGAATACGTTCGTAACCATGATTTTATAAAAGCGTATAAATGGATAATTTCTGTGATATTTAGTGTCACTTAGATTAGAATACATGTATTAAATTGTTTTAAGGACATTTTGACAAAAAAAATTTATTTAAGTACAATATTTTGTCAAAAAATTAACTTAGAATAACCTTTTTTTCAAAATGTTCTCCTTTTATAAAAAATGCTTCTAAAATAATAATATTTTGTGTGTGTGTGTGTGCTTATATAAAGTAAAGACTTCTCTAGAGAGTAAACCCACTTCTAAGTTATATACTTCAAAAATTCTAGTTAAGCCTCTGTACGGAGGTGTGAGATATATACAGGCAAAATATTATTATAATATAAGCATTTTTCACAAAAGGAGAATATTTTGAAAATGGGTCATTCTATGTTCATTTTTTGTCAAAATATTGTACTTAAATAATTTTTTTATTGTAATACTATTCTTAAAACAATTTTATATACATTTTCTAATCTAAATGACACTAAATATCATAAATATTATTCATTTATACGCTTTTGCAAAATCACGGTTCCGAACGTAGTCGGATACCTTAAAGGATTTGAATTTTGATTTGTAAATAATCTAAATCAAGAATATCAAAATGTAATATCCTATCTCATCATAAGGGATACTAAGAAAATATCTTCTTTCATGTAATCAACAATATACTACACGTTTGAAAAAGAAACCAATGTATAAAATTTAAGTAATGTTTTCAAAGTAAAGGCATAAAATTAAAATTAATAGAATGCAATGAAAAATATCATAACACGCTACCGGATAGCGAAATTCATTATTAATTAAAGTAAACAACAAGTATTAAAATGTGAATTATCTGAAATTGTCCTTTAAGACTTTTTAGAAACGTATCATTTAAGAAATTTAATAAGGTAATCATGCCCTAAATATTTTATTGTATTTTTAATTGTTAATTTTATTGCTATCTTTATTTACTAAATAATTACCCTCAAAGTAATCGCGCAGATCTGTAATTATAACTCAACGCAGTTTATTGAGAAAGTCCCGAAGCATAAACAAGGGCATGCTTCTGAACTGAAATAAACAGTAATTAAAATCAACTATCAAAAATTTCGATTCTATACAAAATTTGCTACCTAATTTTGATTAGTTAAGGATTTAAGTTGTTGTAATTCTTAAGCATTTAAGTCGTTAACTTATGTTGTTGCATTTCATTGAACCTAGAATGATCAGATTCACTTTCTGAATGTTGGCTTCAGGTGTCTTATTATCCTGTGCCTGATTACTAAATCTGTAATCCTGCATTGCCTCTGTGAATCTGTGCTCCTAACAAGCCTTGACGTTGATAATGAGGATCTCACATGCTTTGGACAAACCAATCCGTCTTCGGAAATTTACTTTGCGCTGAACCATACCAGAATAGTTAAAAAAAAATGTAAAACCTAGGATCCCTTAATTTCTTCAGTGGATAAAACTTGAGGGTGATCTTTTTATTCTTAATTTGCATAATGGAGATGGAGATCCCTCAGCTTTCTCTTTTTTTTTTCTGTAAAAACTTTGAGTATTAAATGTATCCAGTCTTTTATCTGAGAAAGTAAAGAATTTTAATCATTTAAAAAAATATTTGATAATATGCTATTGATTACACGTATAAAAATACTATGAACAGAAATGTGATTTGAATGCATTAATGATTTGGTTAAATAAATAATTAAAAATAACTACAGTGGTCATAAAAAATTAAGGTTAGTGACAGAAACAAATCGTAACTGATAATTCGTGAAAAATTATAAATAGAATTTAGTATAAAAGCATTATTAACATAAATTATATGTTTGGCAGTTGATTATTATCAAATTATTAAAACTAAAACCAAATTTATAGAAATTGGAAAATAATTGAAAAATGAAGAAACTGTTTGCGAAAATATTTTCTTTAATTAGGTGTATGGCCACCTTGAACAGATACTCACATCTTTATTTCATTGACTTTATCAAAGTGTTGAGCTATCCTCGTGGAATTTCACACCCCTGTTCCAAAAGTATCTTAGTTTACAAGTTTTCCAGCGCTTGAAGGGTCTAAGAAAGAATTTGATGCTCTGAAATTCAGTGTCATGACGCTTTTCACACATGCTTAATAGGTTTCAAGTCGGGTGTGTAAAGTGACCAATCCCTACCAATAATATCTGTTGATTGCAAGTATTCTGACACCACATATGTTTGATGTGGTTGAGTATTTTAATCCATAAACAAAAGCTCTAGGCCAACAGCACCTCTAAAAAATCCAATTTGGGGGTTCAATGCCTTGTCCACATATCTTAGAGAGGTTGCAGAAAAAAAGATATGCAGCTCGGTGTGGCCGTTTGTCATGAGTCCTCCCCAAACCATTTAACTGGGATCGCGGAAACTTGATACTTCACGGATCAGGGGAAGCAAGTTGCATGTTCCTTCCTCACTACATATCAAAACACTCGTAGAATTAGTGTTCAGGCTAAACTGGACTCATTAGTAAATAATATTCGGGCCTATCTTCTTAGCTTCATTGAATATGACGACGGCATTAACTCAAGTGAGCCCGTATGGCAGCTGGAGTGAGTTGGTACACCATTGGTTTTCTGCCATACATTCCAACTTCGTTAAGCCTTTGCGCAACAGTAGAATGACTAATTCGAATTCCTGGGATAGCTTGAAAGTCAAACTAAATCTCTTGCAGTCCCTTCAGTTTTCTTCAAGCCGACAGTGACAGAATACGGACTTTAGATGCATTTTGTTGTGTTTGATTACCCTTGACCCCGCAGTCTATTAATTGATGCAGTGTTTAAAAAGTGGCTTCGAACTATTGATATGGCACTTTGAGAAGTATTCGAATCTCGGACGACCTCTATTTGTGCTTGATCTCCCTCGATTCTACTGATTATTTGCCACTTTTGACCTTCACTTAAATGATGCCTCAGAACCCTAACTAATATGAATACTGATCCCTTACAGAAAACCATATTCACTTTAAGTAACACTGCGGACCGGAATTAAAACTTTCATCCCTTACGTACCACATTGTCAATCACGGAATTTACATATTTCTCGAGCTAACGTATTCGCGTAACTGCAATTTTGTGTTTAAGGTAGTCAGTAGTAGGCTAAAAATCTTCATATTATCGATTTTAAGATTTTAATATTTCTAAACTCTCCAATTCATGACCTTTCCAGTGATATAAAATATTTGCTATTTTATGAATTAGAAGCATGTCAAAATTACTTTTAAAAAATAATCAGCTGCCACGGGCCAAGCCCACTTTGATAGATTAAGTGTAAATATTGGCTTAGAAGAAGTTGCAAAGCCTCCACAAAATTTCATTTAATCATACACAATTAACTGTAGATTAACTATATAATAACTACAAGTTTAACTGTTAGTTTTTTTACGTACTTTTGGAGCAAAGTTTACAAATTTGATGAAAACATTTGCTTTTAATAACTTAAAATTTAGTCATTGGGCGAAATTTTTTTTGTGGTGTATTTAAAAAGAAATGGTGAAATTTTTATACTTTTAAATACTTAATAACCTGTTTATGAGGATTCTATTGAAAACGTGCTTTTTGAAAAGATGATAATTATAAAATTATTTCATTAGCTTAAAAATGAGATATATGGCAGAAATGAGGGTACACTTAATACAACCAATATAGATACTGGACAGGTAATAGTTGTAAAAATACTGATACGTAAAAAACCTGCCTTTTCATCTAAGCAATAGTAATAGAAATTTTATACCATCCAGTAAATCAATGGAAATTGAAGGGGAACTAAGAATCTTAATTCCATTACCTTGCATCGTAAATTATAAGAAACATATTTTTTTTTTGGTAAAGTAAGATTTTGTATAAAAATTACAGTTTTCTTAAGTTTATATTTTTAAAGTTGTGTAAATTCACTGTATGCATGTACTCTATGTTTCTTAAATACAATTGTGTATACTGAAGTGACAATTTTGAGATATTCTTAAAGCATTTAGCTAGAAAGCAGATATCGTAACAAAAAATAACAATTTTCAATAAATTCATAGTAATTTTACGTAAAAGTATGTTTTGAAAAAGAGAATTAATATATTCAAAAAAATTTCACTTTAATATAAATATACATGTTTAATTAATATACAATCAAAATCTTGAGTCTTTATATTTAATAATTTCTGAGAAAATGGTATGAGATGATACATCAAATGGGATGTTGGCTGTCTTTGCGAGAAGCTTGTTACATACAAAAAAATACATTAATTTTATGCTTAAAATCATAGAAACAGTTTTATTTTGGCTATTTCAGAAATCGTTTGTCCAGTTTAGAGTAACTTTGGAAGTTTAAAACTTAGAAGCTGTGTCTGCAACAACAAAACATAATGAAAACTTTATAAAAACCTAACGAAAACTTTCGAAATGTCGTATAATCAGGTATTTTTAAATACTTTTACAAATTCATACCAAAACCATATTTATACATTTTCACATTATATTTATGATGCTTTATGGTCAACTTTGATATTTGTAATGTATCAAAGCTAAAAATTCTTCAAAAATTGATACGGAATTTGAAAAAATTGATGTAAATGCTATAAAATATTTCGTTAAACAAAAACTAAAAGTTGCTTTTTATGTATTTTCTGGGAAATTTAAGCCTTTTTAGTTTTCTACTTTATACAAAATAAATTAAAAAGATAATGTTTAATAAAATAGGACAAATACACTTTGTTGTTCATTTATCTTTGTCATGAAGTGACTATTTATTTTAAAAATTCAATTTTCTCAAAATGGTTGTTTTCAAATTGCATGTACCTTTTTTCTCAGAAGCTACTGCATGAATGCACATGCAATTTTTGTTGCTTATAACTGATATGTAACTGTATATATAGAAGTTAGCGTTTGAGGATTTTCCCAAAATATTTTGTTAAAGAGCAATCGTAAAAAAATGACAATTTTCAAAGAATTCATAGTGATTCACCTTGCATGTTTTTGAAAAAAAACTAAGCAATATATTTAAAAAAACTTCACTTCAGTACAAATATATAAAAGTATATCTAATATACAGACAAAGTTTGAAGTTTTTATATTTAATAGTTTCTGAGAAAAAAGTACATAAAAAAAGTTCAATTTAACATTGTCGGTATAGGGGGTACCGACTACCCATAATTGCATTGAATCAGCATAAATAGTTGCAGTATTGGGCATTTGTTGCAACATTAGCTAAGTAAGCCTTTTTCTCATTGTCCTTTTATCGTGATGAACAGTGTGAAAACAAATGAAATTAATTGTAATAACAAATAGTGTTGCTGAGAGAATTCGAAAAATATTTAACTCAGTTCTCGTATTAACCATCTAAGCGGTCTGCACTTAAAGTCCTGCCATTCTGGAGATGCTTCAAAAATGCACCGCACATATTTTTTTGCTTTCAGGTGATGTTCTCAAAAGCGGTTGAGCCGTATTTTTAAGAATGCGGCTCGGCCGCGTTTGGGAATCTTGCTTGAAGGCAGAAAAAGCATCTCTGGAATGGCGGAATTTTACGTGCAGACCGCTTGGAGGGTTAATTAAATGGTTTTACCTTGATAATTTCATAAATAATAAGTTTTTTTTGTGTGTTGAGTAAATTAGAAAACGAATAGTAAGAAAGTAATTTTCAGATAACAAATTATATATATATATATATACAGTGGAATTCAATTTTTTTAATGCAACTTCAATCTATCAAATTTTTTATTTACAAATCTTTGAGCGTTCATATTTATAAATTTTGTGATTAGCAGATTTAAAAATAGTATTTTAATTTATATAGAATTTAATTAATGATAATGAATTAAAATCAGTATTAACCGTTTATCTACCGACGGTACTTATAAGTACCACTCACTTTAAAATTACTTGTGAATAACCATTTTTACGAATATTCTGACTATACTTAGCAGGAATATTCTTGTAAGCCCACTCTTCCAAGATGTATGGCAGCACGGGCTTTATGGTAAGTATTTTAGCGGGGAAAGCGGGGAAGTTTAATGGCAGAAATTTCGTTTTTAGCTGATGGCGTTTTCAGCGGATTGCGAAGATTGTCATTTTTGTTCCGAAAAAATAGTTAATGTCAAAAGATAAGTGTTTTATTTCTTTTATATGTTAATGAATACCTTAGAAAATGATTTGACTATTTATTTTAAATAAACAGTGTATATAATTAATTTTACAGTTGAATATCTTTAATTAATTAATTAGCTCTAACGGATTAAATTTCCCTAAGTTGGGTATTTTGTTTATGTATATCCCTTAGCTTTCAACGTAGTGATTCAAAAAAAAAAATATATATTGCATGAAAAAAACTGCAGTAAATTATAATGTGGTAGATAAAGGTTTAAAGTATAACATCATTAATATATTAGCAAAATTACACCTCATTCATAGTAATTCTTAATATAGTCTTAAATAAGTTGTTTAATCGTACAGTACACATCTACACGCAATGAGTTTTCATTAGTAAAAACTTTCTACGCATTTTGTTGCAGTTTACAGAAAATTAGCAAATATTTTTTCTCCCCTATGTTCACTTTCACTCTGTGTTATCTTATATTTAAAAAACTGGCCTATGCATGCATTTGAAAGACTATTCATATTCATATATTGAATTTTTCACATTTAGAATTCGATGTTTATTTTCAGGAAATTATTTTTAAGGTTGTATGCTCTGGTTTCTTTGCTTATCTATTTTTTTTATGTAATGAAACACGTGTGTTACTTGTTTGTTTATGTTTTAACTATTAATTACAAAATGTTTAAACATTTTTCTTCTCTTATCTTTTGCATAAGCTATCTTTTAATTAAAAAAATATGTTGCATAAATTATGTTCTTCTCAAAGCAAGGTTCCTTTTTTTATTTTAACACTTTTTCAGTCCTCTATTACAATTACCTGAAATAATACTGTAGAAATTAAGACAGCAACTTTTAAACTTGGGTTTTTATTATTTGCTCTTTAATACTCTCTTTTCCATTATATAGGCTTCAACTCTTCTTTCTTGTATTTTAATACTTGTTCTGCAATTGTTTTCTATGATTCTTCTATTCTAAAAGCATCTACAAAAATTAATACATAGCATTATTTTAATAAACAGCATTAGCATTATATTAAATGATGCGCTTATTGTAGAGCAAAATACTAGGACTTGTGTTAGATGAGTATCATTTACAAACCTAATAAAATTTAGGAAACAGTTTTCAGATTCGTGTGTCCAATAAATAAAGTTTAACTCAAATTTTAGAATTATGGATGCAGATTCATTATTTATAGTTAGGGATATCATTTGATCGAACAAAACTTCTTATTTCTATATATATTCTTATTTAATACTTACTCAATTTTAAAACTTTTAATTTATTAAATAAATATTTTACCGAAATTTATTTTATTAAAAAATTGTTCGACGTATATAATTTGTTTCAGATTTATTTATTAATAATATACCTTCATCGATACTGATGAAGTATCTTTAATATTTGGAACCCAATACAAAACTTTCAATATAAAAATTTGGATTATTTTTTTGAATTTTACGTCTCTGTGAATCTAAACCATACCATTATACGTAAGATGAAAAAGATACTTCAAATCTTCTGACTGCAGAATCGACTCCGAAACTCAGGCTGACTCAACATGATTTTCTCATTTATTTCTCTTGATTGAGAAAAAGACAAAGTTTCGGATAGAAAAAAATTACTGAAGCCTTACTTATTTATCTTGCTTGTTTAGAACTGCATAATAAGTCTCAATTTATATTAATGTATAAGTCTTAAAGATTTTCCATTTTTATTCATCCTTTTACAGTTGAAAATGGTCACAATGTCCTCAATGTCGAAATCAATAACGAAAAAAAAAAATTAAGAATCGGATCAAAGAGGTGAAATAAAAGTATTTTAAAAGTATTTATCTCTACTCGAAAGCATCGTTTTCTCATTTTTGCCTTCAATATTTTAATATTTAAAAAAATTTACTTCATATAAAAAGAAAAATTATCGATAAGCGTAATATTTAATTTTGTCACAATATACGGAACTCTGAAAGCAATTATAGGCTAATTATCCCCATTAGTCTTTTATTGGTAACAAGTGTTTTCGCTGAACAAAGACTGAATTATCTTCAGAAAAACGATTAAGAGGCTGTTAAGTAAAAGTTAAGACTCCAATATCGAACCCTTTCGTTTCTCTTTCAGGTTCAAAGAGATGGAAAGAAAGCCACGAGCCATTAAAGGACAACAATCGAGTCTGGTTTCAAATCTTTCCGGGAACGTCAAGTGGACGGCTCGAACAAAAAGAAGCCACTTAACGATTCCAATCGATCTATTTCCTCTGGCAAAACTTTTCCGAATTTCCAAAGCAGAAATCTCTCGAATCTATTTTACTTTTCCTAGTCTCAAAAATAAAAAGGACTGTGAATTCCTCCTCACTCTGTCGGTGCAGTTTTTCATCCTTCAGGGATTCTATCTGAAGTTGGGAAGGATTTCAATAAGACTTATCAACAGGAGGAGAGGTCTTTCAATTCTCGGGAGCCCACCTCCTTTGAAAACTGTTTTATGACCGGAAGATGTTTTATTACCTTTACCCTCATCAACTCATCCTCCCATAAAAACTTTTAAGCTTTCTTAGATTAAAAAGAGACGTGCGCCTCTGTGATTGCTTCGAGCTTAGGATTCACGTTTCTTCTTCTCGAACGTCTCTAAAATAAAATCTCATTTTTCAGTATTTACAACAGTTTTTTTATTGTTGATAGAGTGGTCATTTGTAATGAAATATTGATTACCGAACTGTTTGGTAGCTTTAGTGTTTTCTACTTTAAGGGGACACAGTACGATTCAATTGACAAAAATCGGCTAAAATATTCCCTAAATTATTTTTATATACTTTGCTATACTCACACATTTTGAAAGCTCTAAGTTTAAAAAACGCAGAGTTGTGACAACCTTTACGTCGTGGCTCTAAGTCTTCCTGTTAGCATGGTGTGGAAGTTTGGAGAGGGGTATGCTAACTCGTGTGTCGTCCTCATCATTTGAATGTGGCTCAAAATTGCGAGGTCAGTCACTAATAGCCTTCGTTCTGCTTCACAGTGGGGTGTAAATTAAAACAAAACTAAGTAAAAAAAGATGGCTAATAAAATATAGAAAACAGTTGTTGTATTAGAATTGAATTAACTCTCAAATTGAACAGGAAAAATAACTAAAAACAACTGTTTTCAGCAGATATGCATTCGTATTTCATTTCATATTTTTAAATGATGTCAGATAATATAGGTTCCCAAGTAATTTTTAAAGGTTTAAATGTCCTTAAAATACTTGTAAATTTTAGTTTCCCCTCTATAAATTTTGTAGTTGGTATTCTTTTATTTTGGTAGTATTTTACCAGTTTGTATAAACGATAGATATTAGATTAACATTTATATAATTTTTCCATGATGTTGTGTTTTCGTATAGTTGTAATCCATTATTAGTTGTTATAAATTATTTCTTGTTTTCTTTCCTTAAATATCTTGAATAACATAAGATATTACATAACTGTAATCAATTAATCAAAAATATACAATGAGGGGCTTTTCAAAACTTGATTGTGATGTATTCAATAAATATTTTTTAGGTTGAAAATGAGTTTTATTTAGGTTGGGTTTGAATAAACGTCGTTCCTAAACTACACTCGGTTTCTCTCTGCTCAAAGGAATCGTACTCAAATCTATATAGTTGAGCTGAAGATTCCTTTTTCTTCACTTCTACGCTCTATCTTGAGGGAACTTGTCGACATGTTTAAGATACAGCAGTTCTCATTTGTAATTGTATTTTGGTGTATCCATTGGAATCAGGTGATATTTTATTCTGCATAAGGGTTCACATCGAGTCAATACACGACACAAAGCAAAGTATTGAAGATTTGTGATTTTAACCATGAGCCTATCATGACACAGCAATTTATTTCTGAAAGGAAACATATTTTAGAATATACTTATAAAAAAGAACACACACACACATATTGAAAAAAGCCACGAGAGTTGTTTTCCTACAGCGATACTCTTCTCGTGTGAAGGTGAGATTTTACAAGTAAAGTTCGTTTCCCAGGATGAACTTTGAAATAAAATTCAGACAACCATAGAAGATGTGGTCAAGGTTAATAGATTGACGATTTTGTCGTCCTTGTCGAATCATTTGATGAAAAATATGATATCGCCAAGGAATCTCCTAGAACAGGGGTACGCAATCGTTTTTTCTGCTGGGCCGCATACATATGTCAATTATTTCACGCGGGCCGTAACTAAAACCGTAATTAAAAGTATTTGAGAAACACTCCTTCACAATTTCTGTATCTCAGTAAACGGTTTCATATGATTACCAATAATATAACAAACTTCATAGGATGTCTTTAATACCTCTGTGATATGACCACTGACAAAACATTTTGTAGCTGGTGCAAAGATTATTCAAGAAAGCCTACTTATCACCTCTTGAAAAAGATCTTCGAGGAAAAGTGTCATTAAGAGACTCCTGTTTATTGGTATTTTTTAAATACAGCATTTTCGTGACAAATCGAACAATTACTGATCCATGTTCGTTTTTCACTACAAAATCATCAACCTCCCAATCGCGTCTTGAAATGACATATTTTCTTCGAATATTTTTCGCTTGCAAGATACGAAAAATAGCTAAAAAGTAGCTCCACCTATAAAATTGTCGCTACTTCAGTGTTGTCTGCTATCACTAACCAAAACCGTACCAAATAGAAAAAAGAATATCAATTCGTACCCGTACGACACCGACAGCAAAAAGCAAAATTGATATATTTGATTTCTTGACAAAGAATTTCGCACCAACATTTAATACAATTTTCTTAAATAATTAAATTTCTCAGAGCAATAGGCCATGGCCGGGCCACTTAAAAAGGCTCGGTGGGCCGCAGGTTGAGTATCGCTGTGCTAGAGGAACGGTTTACAGAACCGTTCCCGGAACGTTATAAAACTTGTTTATAGCGAGTTATAATATTTTTTTTATGTGCATAAACGTCAATTTGACTTCGTGTAGTCATCTGCTTGTCCTTGTTTGTTAATATATCTGTTATTTTCCAATTAATTGGAGGCATCGGCAGTTTCTTCCCCGCAGAAATTTGTAATATTAAAGATTTTACGTAAAAATTACGGGCAACAAGGCCTGAAAAGTATTCATATCATCGAATGAATTTTAATCACACATATTATGGTTAAATTAGCGCCTATTTTTAAGAAAACGAATAATAAAAGATTTTTCTAAATCAGTTCTTTCTCAATTGCTTGCTTTATTAAAGGTATTTAAATATTCCTAAAACAAAAAATTAAACCATTTTCAAAACTAAGAGAACGTTCTCATGAAATAAAAATCTAGAGATCAAAATCCTATCGCGTCCATCTTTTATACCGAACAAAATCGCTTCTGAAATTCATTGAGAAATAAAACCGCTGCTTCTGAAATCAAATGAATAGAGCTCCCTCGCTGTTGGGTAAAAAATCAATCTTTCTCTAAAGAGGGAACTCTAGCCATGCAATAAATAACGTTTGGAAGCTGTGAGCAGAGTTGAGATAAGAGAGAGTTATTTGTTTAAAGGCCCCGACGGAAAAGTTTATTCTTCCGCTGCGGAGGTCTGACCAGAATAATTAGTTTATGTCAGGAGTTAATCCCCAATGCGAAACCTGACAGAACAGGTTAACCTTTATGCGGCTTCCGAGAGATGACATAATGGAAGTCCCATCTGTTTTGCTTCTTTGTTCTCATAGGAAGAAAGGGGCTTCTTGGCTTTGTAGTGGTCGACTGGCTCT
Organism: Trichonephila inaurata madagascariensis; assembly: GCA_019973955.1. Lineage (NCBI taxonomy): Eukaryota > Metazoa > Arthropoda > Arachnida > Araneae > Nephilidae > Trichonephila > Trichonephila inaurata. Next base: position 850,546 of record BMAV01028243.1, read on the forward strand.
CACCATTTGTACAGTTAGCTGACACTGAGAAAGTTCGATTTCTTCGCTTTGTCCACTTTTGAAACACTCTGCAAAGCACAATCAAGCACAAAAGAAAAATTGTTCCGCAGTTGGCTGATCAAAAAGGGAGCAACGCGTTTTAAATAAAGATTGAATTGGGACTCGCAGTCAAGTGTTGATTTTATTTCGCGTTATAGGATGAGTTTCTTTAGTTATATCTTAAAGGTAAAATCTGACGATAACTACAGACTTTACTACAGAGCTTCTCAAACTTTCAGTATTCGCGAAGCAAATTTCAATCATAATTTTCACATTGACCCCTTCCATACAATCCCAATGTATTGAATGCAATAACGATGAACTTTAGCGCTAAGGCGCTATAATAACTTTAACTTTAGCGCAATAATAACCATACTATATTACCTTAAATATAAACAGTACAAATGATCAATAAGTGTATTTAATTTTGTATATTTTTCATTTAAATGCCGGCTAGGTGGCGTGGTTGATTTGTCGGTAGCCTTCTGCAGCCTAGATTGCGAGTTCGAACCCGGATTAAGTCGGTCGATTTTATGAGGCAGAAAATAAACAGTGGCCATGTCATATGATTAAGCAGCATGTAAAAGATCCCTAGAGTGTCTTTTTGGCCTCCCTTTGGGGAGGAAACTGGGCATGAAAATTACCTGCGGCGATTGGTATCTGCCTATAGGGTGCCGCACCAAAAAGAGATACCGACTCCCGAGGAATGTATAAGGTTTGTAATGATAAAACACCAATCCGCAGCCCACTGGAAAAAAAACATGAAGTAATAAATTTTTTAAGTAATAGGATAAGTATTATGTTTTACTTTTCACAGTTCAGAATATACTTTTTTTTTGCTTCATTTAAGTAAATTAATAATTTTTAAAATATTTTTTTCATTTGCAACATGCTTTCGCTCCCCTGGAAGGATTTTCACTCCCCCTAGGGAAGGCGCTCTTCAGTTTGAGAAACGCTGCTTTACTAGAAGGTTATTTAAAATGGAATTGTGAAGGTAGTTTATCTACTTCTGTTTATTTTACTTCAAATTATGAGTAGGAAATGGCAAATTTTAGAAAAATTAAAAAGCCTTCAAAATTTAAATGTTATAACTTATTGGAAATTTAGGGAATGAATATGTCCCTGAGTTTCGTTCCTTTTCATACAAATATCAATAATGTATTCTATCTAAACTAGGGTTTCAAAGGTTTATAGAAAAAAAATAGAAGTATAATTGTATAACATACAGAGACAAAAAAAAAAAATTAATATTAAATTTTGTCGCCCATTCTGTATAGTGGTTAGTGACGCTGACTGAGGTGCCGTAGGGTTTGGGTTCGAATCCTGGATAAGACATGAATGTGTTTGTGTTGTAATCCTTCTCTTTTTTTGTGATGAGTGCTTCACGCGTACTTCTATGTAAGCCTACGTGTGATACTCTGCGGTGCACGGGGTTATTATGTTCTCAATTAAAAAAAAAATAGTAAACTTTGTATATATTAAATATATATTAACCTTGGTATTTTAACCTTTGCAGACCTAGTACATTTTTAAGGAGCTAGTATCACTTTTTAGCGCGGCACCCTATAGGCGATAAAAATTACCACAAATAATTTTGACGCCAAGTTTCCTCCCCAGAGAGAGGGACCTGAACTCTAACGATGCGAACCTGTACTAGGACTTAATTTTTCCGACAGCACCCAAGCCAAACAGACACACTCTAGGTATCATTTACAAGCCGTATAATCATACGACATGGCCGCTATCAATTTTCTGCATCATGAAAATCCACCGACTTGAGCCAGGATTAAACCAGCAACCTTGGGTGCAGAAGGCCAGTGACAAACCAACCCCGCCACCCAGCCGGAACAAGCATTAAACATTAAGATAAGCTGGATAGAAAAGAAAATGGCAGGAATCGTTTGCTTCATTCTGGTCCCAGGGAAGGTGAAGGAACTTAAAGTTGTCAAAAATATAACAAGTATAAGTTTATTATGTGATTCACACTTATTTTAAGAGTGTAAAAAGTGAGCTGTTTTAGAATGAGAGAAAGGCTTATCCTGGAAGAGAAAGAGAATCGTTTTTGTGTTGCCAACGGATAAGCATTGAGGGAACTGATCGGAACAAGTGTTTTTATTAGGAGGGTCGTTTAACGGTTTTAAGAGGGAAAGGCCGGAGGAGTGTCCCAACAGTAAAATAGTTCAAGGCCGTAAAAGATTTTCACGCAGAAAACTCTTAAGAAATGAAAATTCTTTAACTTTACTCAATCGAAATTTTATTGATGTCTTTCCTCTCTTCGGAAAAAATGAAAAACTACAACACGGAGGAGAGAGAGAAAAATTTATCTTTCCCCCCTCCTTCTAAGCATTGAGATAGAAAGTTTGAAAATAAAATGGATTCAGAGGATTTGTGCTAAGAGAGATTTGGGGGGAGATTCGGAAAAGTGTTGCCAGAAGGAAAGTGATCGATTCGAGTCGTTAAGAAACTTCTTTCTTTGCTCGAGATGTCTGACTTGACGTTTCCCTTCATATTTGTTTGGATGAAACCAGACTCAATTGTTGTCCTCCCCTTACACACTTTCTCATGCTCCCATTAATCACTAAGAATAAATCGTTTGCTTCTTCAGCGCAAATTTTGAACTATTTATGTTGTAGATAAAGGGTCACAACTGAAATTATGACCTCACTAAAATTATCTTAGAAAAAAATTATACCTTTGAATGCAAATTTTAAATACACTGGCATCCAAAAGTAAAGGTACAACATGTGTGTGTGTGTGTTTTCCGAAACTCTCTCTCTCTCTTTCTCTCTCTCTCTCTCTCTCTCTCTCTCTCTCTCTCTATATATATATATATATATATATATATATATATATATTAATACATAAAAACTGTAATTTTTATTGTTATTGCTTATATATATATATAAAAGCAATAATAAAATGTGCAGTTTTTATGAATGATAATAATGAACTTTAAAAAACTTATGGAAAAACAATAGCTACCGCTTTTATTTTACAGACAATAACAGGTACATATGTGTGTGAGAGAAATTCTGCAAATAGCAAGCTTTCGTAAATGAGTGGATATTAAGAACGAACTATTTAACTACTCGAGGGCTTTTGGCGACGGACCTCGTCATTTTGAACCATGGGTAAATGACGAGGACGACATCTGAGCTGTTACCACCTCTCCTAACTTCCACACCTCACCTACGGAAGGACGTTTGAGCCTGGACAGATTTTACGTGCATCGACCCAATACATGGTGGGTCTTCAGCTGTATTGGGCTCGAACTCGTGACGCGCTAGCCACAAGTCCGTTATCTTGATCACTAGGCTACCGCAGTCATCAAGCTTTCGTAATTTCGTGTGTAAGTTTTTTGATATTCAACTGTTGCTGCCAGTTTCGTAGACCATAGTCAGTACAATCTAGCAATGTTTAGGAGAAGTGCTTTTTTCGAATCGGTAAGGTGGCGGGGAGTGGGAGGGATGACAATAGTGTTGTCACACGTTGATGCTGCTGGACGTCACGTGTCTCGCAGAGTGTCTCAAAGACAGTGGGATCAATAAGTATCCGAAGATTCTGTGTCCAGAAAACAAGTTCCAGGCCGACACCACGCGCTACAACACTTGCAGAAGACCGTAATCTATCTCTTTCAGCCCGAAGGTGAAAAATCAATACTGTGCCTGAGCTTGTTGCAGACCACTTTGCAGTATCAAGAAGAAGAATCTCTACCAGTACAGGGTGAAGACGAATTCACAATGCAAGACAACCAATTGTGTGTGTCCCCCTCGACGGACGACAGAGAAGAACCCACTTATTTAGGGCAAGAGAACACATTTTCTGGACTAGACAGCAATGGGCCTCTGTATTCTGTACAGACAAGTCCAGATTCTCCCTGGAGAGTGATTCAGGTCGTATGTTGATTTGGAGGGAACAATGCACCAAATACTACCAATCAACACTGTTGAAAGACACAGTTATAGAGGTTGTGGAATCATGGTTTAAGGTGGTCACACTGATCTACATACGTTCCATGGGGGAATTCTGGCTGGTGTGAGATATCGGGATGAGATCCTTGAAATATATCTCCGCCCATATGCTGGTGCTGTTTGTAACGATTTCATTCTGATGATGGATGATAATGCACGACATCACCGACCTGTGTTTGAAGAGAACTCTTTTGTAGATTATAATTTGGAGTGAATGGAGTGGCTAGCTAATTCTCCTGACTTGAATCCGAAAAATCATATTTGAAATTACCTCTTCATAGTACACCTTCGAATAAAATCTTTTGAAAAACTTTAATATCTGCTGTCAATATATCTTTACTGATGAAATATAACTTAAAACTATGAAAGACACATGTAATATTTTATTTATAGCACGAAAAAAAATTTTTAGGAAGGAAAACATAGAGAAAATAGTAAATAAATTGATTATTAGAATAACTCACATAACTCAAATATAAACAAAACTATCACTTTTCTGTAAATTTGATGTTGATTATTATAACAGTTTTTATGGTTGGTACTATTTTCCTGATGATAATCATATTATAACAATTTTTATCAAGGTTCGAGTAAAAGAATATTGAAAAATCATTACAAAATTATTAAAAGACATGATATATACCTTTGTTACTAAAAATAGACCAACTTTATAATTATGAAGGTAGTACGGATTCTTTATAAATCTATATAATAAAGGCACTTATAGAATTTAAAACAATTTTGTTCACAACTTTTTCTGATGCTTACGCAATAATACGTTAAAAAAATTCATTTTAAGATGAATTAAAAATACACGTTCAACTGCATTTTTTAATATTAAACACAGTTAGATATACTTAAAATGTCCCTAATTTATAAATAATACTCTTTTTGCTCTTTAAAACATTTTTTACCCTTGTAACTCTTAAAAATATTCTGTACTACTTTACATTTGGTGTTGAATGTCGCACTGTGTCGTTATTTCTATTATTTTTAAGGTGTTTATATGACTTTAAAAAAACAACCAGGAGTTATATATAATTTTTTTAAAAAATTTCAACACAACCCATGTATTTATCATTAAACTGTATGACAACATCCAATGCATCAGATTTTAAAGCTTTGAGGCAATGAAAACTTCTTTCGGTACTTTCTGCCACATAATGCCATTAAAACACTCGTTTGAATTTTATGTTTTGCCATACATGCATTTAGTAGCAATTCTTTGGTGCATAGTTCTGGATATGTAGGATTAATCATGCTTATTGCTTTATTTGATAAACCTTTATATTTTTCTTGTGGCTTTTTACCACAAGACACAGTGCTCGCTGGTAATAGCACCATGTTTTCCGATAGGACACTATCCATGCATCGGTTTCTCGACCCTTGATGAGCAATGAAAAAGGCCACAATAACATTTTGTTGGAGACTAGATAGATAGATTTCCAATATTGCTACGAGCAGCAATCCCATAATAGTTTTCATTCGTTCAAGAAAAGAGTCGGTGAGTTTGTCTTTACCAGATAGATTTTTATTTGTCAATTTTAGTTTGCGCAATCTGGCACGTACTCTCTTTTGAACATGCCTGATGGATTCATATTTTGTGCGCTATCTTTCCCATAAATATATTTGACACTGATAAAGCCTTTAGAATCTCCGTCACCAACCTCTCGTTTGACTACAGAACGCGTTGGAAGATTCTATTAGTACCAATAGAATTTTCCATTTTTAACGCAGAACCTTGAAAATGGTTTTGGCACACATGATTTGCTTCCAATATTTCAGATTCAATGCTTTTAGGTATTTTAGGAATCGTTCTGCAGGTGGGACAATATGACAACATTATTTCAATGTCCATTGCTTTACCAGTGCCAACTGACAGAGCTACAACACACCCATTCATAGAAGTGTAACCTCTACGCTGCCACGTACCATCAACTGAAACACCACACACAATTATTTTATTTTTAAAGGAATATAGCACTAACTGCTTTTTGCATAGATAGTTCACTAACTTCTAAAATCACAGACATGAGTTGGTTTTCATGGTTAGTGTATGCAATTTTACTGCGTCTGGAAAAATTTAACATAGCATACAATTTAGACGCAGCAGAAAAACCTTTCCCAATTTGTCTCATACTTAAAGAAATCTTGTTTTCACACCTTAGGGCAGTTTAAATTTCTTGAACTAGGAAAACGTGAGTAAAAGTCACAATATTTACACCTGATAAAAAAAAATTTGAGCTCAATACATATCTGGAATCTTCATAGCAGTAAGCCTTCTTGAAACCTCTTGCGCAACAAAGCTGTAAAAACAAATTTGAAAGGATTTCTACATCACTTATTCTGTTACCAGTTTGTGGTTTACTTTTTATTCTGACATTTCTTCATCGAAAATATCAGGTATTTTAATCTTCGAAGCATTGACGTTGGTAGATGTGGAACTGCTATTTTTTGAGTGTGTTAATTGGTAGATCCATTACCACGAAATTGGCATTTCACTTTGCACTAATTCAACTTTATAGCATTACCCATTTTAAATGAAGAAAATAAAAGTTTTCACCAATAAAAAAAGGATTAAGCAGAAACTTATAAAGAGCTACGTAATCGCAAACAAATGTAAACAAACAATAACACTCTTTTTTTCCCCTGCCAGATTCTAAATAAAAATATATCGTAAAATCCGGGGTATAGCGTGCACTTTTAACACAAAAATAGGATCGAAATTTACGGGTGCACGTTATACGTTGGGTATAAAAAATAAAAAGAGATGAGCACAAGAAAAATTAGATTTCAACAGGGATCGGAAGACTGTTTATTGGAAGGAAATGACATACGCCTAATGGGGGAAGTAAAGGACTCTGAAAAAAATAGTATATTTTTTGAATCAAAATCCTGGGATAATACCTCAAATAAATGGCTTAAAAACATAAAGCATTGTACACGCACACTTCTTGTTTCTTCGTGAAAAAGGGGGTACGCGTTATACCACGAATATACCTAAAAATTAAAAAATGCAGCTTGAAAGTATGAGTGTGCGCTATACGCCGGAATTTATGGTAAGTAAAAACCTGTACCAATAGTATTTTTAAAGATTCTGAAAACTCAAATTCATTACTTAAATGTATAAATTTCTTACTATTGCATATTCAATCGATTTTTTCAAAAATAAAAATGTAAACATTGTTTCTAACTTTCGGAATGCCGACTTGTAAATCCAGATTCAAAAACTGGCTATCGAGTAAAATCCAAAACACCATAAGTTCTAAACAAAATAGAAACCCAATTTAAACATAGTTTTAAACGAAAAAAAGGTCAAATTTTAAAATAACATCGAAATTCAAAAATCAAAAATTTTGATGAAAATGACTTTTTGATGGTGTCCAGATACCTTATCGTGTTTTACTTTTTATAGCTATCCATATCCACACACACACAAATCCTGTCTCTCAAATTTATACTGATCTAAATTTTTCATTTTAGGAAATAGTTCAATTGACTTAGGTGTTTTAGTTTTCATTCCATTTGCTTTGCCACCATCTGGTGTGAAACTAAATTTCTTTACCTATTGTCCCGGGTTTAATTCATTTATTCTGTTATTTATTTGTCGTAGATTCTTATTTCAATTCTCTGTGTGAATGCAGTTGTAAAATTATCTTAATTTTTAAAATTTTTTACACAAGAAATCAGCAAAACAGGGTGGTTGTTTTCAAATAATGTTATTTCTCAGAAATCAAGCAATAAATTTTTTCTTAACCACACATACAACTTAAAAATTCTTAAAATACTTATGGTAAGGAGGTTTTTAAATTAACCAAATAGATGAAAAGAGACTCAATAAGAAAAGTTTTCTCGAGAATTGAATGACACAGAATGTACAAGAAAAGCATTGCGTATTATTTCCAGAAGCTGCGAAGGATTCTAAGGAGATGAACATATCAAATCCAAATATCAGATGTATAAAGGGAGGGTTGAAGACAATTTCGGTATTCCATTAGTAAGAAAAATATTTATTTCTAAGTGGTTCGAATATATTAAGAAACAGAATTCAGGGCACAAAAAGGGCTATAAATGAACATTATAGTAGCTCATAGTGTTTTATCATCCTATCCAGACTTTTATTTTTTCATGCGTATTTATTTATCAGTGAGTGAGTGAATATTAACGTCGCACTGTTCAGCTACACGAGGGCTTTTGGTGACGGACCACGTCATTTTGAACCATGGTCAAGTGACGTGGATGACACCTGAGCTAGTATCCCCTTTCCTAACTACCACACCACACCATAGGAGGACGTTTCAGTTCTCGACTGATTGAACGTGCATCGCTCCCCTACACGGCGGGTCTTTAGTGGTACTGGGCTCGAACTCATGATAAGCCAGCCACGATCCGATACCTTGACCACTCGGCTACCACGGTCACATTTATTTATCAGAACACATCATTTACCTTAGAAGATACTAGGTAGTATACCCGTTCTTCCCTCGGGTGAATTGAAAAATTAAACAATACAGATTGAAGGATAAAAAAGTTTTTCATAAGTTAATTTTGAGTAAATTGCAAATTAAACAAAAAAAAAAAAAAGCTTTTTCCATATCTCAGCTGAACAAAAAAAACCCCTATTTGTTAAACTTTAATCATGTAGATCTAATAGCTGATAAGAAGGATATTTTCATTTATAATACCCCATAACTCTCTTGTGTGTCGATTTTTGAAAACACCTTTCTAAGCTGATCTCTGCTCAGCCAAAGTAACACATTGTTACGAATTTTGTGTAAAGAACGCATAAAATAGTGTAAGTAATTTATATCTGAATGTGTAATACATTAATATTACTTTCTGCTGTATTTATTTTATGTTAAATTTGTAATACTCACAAGCAACGCCATTCTTTACATTATAATGACAATTCAATAGAAACATAGCGAAATATTATCGATAGAGCCAAGTTGACATAATTTTTGGCGGCCCTGTTGGCAACTTGGCGATTGATTGAACGGTGCAGAAGTTGATATGCAGTAGCGCTACCTGATAGGGAGCTGGAACAAAGAGGATAGCACAAAACCCTTCTCCACAAAAAATTACTTATCCATGCCAATTTTCATAGTGATCGGTTGAACGGAGTTGGAGTGATGCGATTTCATTTTTTCAAACATCCATTTATATATATATATATATAGAAGAATACTCTTCTTGACCTTTTATCTACCGTCGGTACTTACAAGTACCACTCACTTTAAAATGACATAGAATAACAATTTTTCGAATATTCTGACGAAATTTGTCACAGGAACACTCTTTTAATTCCACTCTTCCAGGATGCATGACAACGCAGGTTCCAGGATGAGTATTTTGACGTGGAAGGCGAACAGTTTTAAAGCAGAAGTTGAGTTTACAGCTAGCATTTTGATCGGATTTCGAAGATTTGATCGGATTGCCATTTTTGTTTCGAAAAGGTAGTTAATGTGAAAAGGTAATTGTCTTATTTTTTACGTGGTATTTTTAAGACCTTAGAAAACTATTTGACTATTTCAAACATGAACAGTGTATATAATTAATTTTACAGTCGAATAACTTTGTGGTACCAATAAGTACCGACAAAACCACTGGATGTTGGAGCAAGAACTTTTTAATGAGAAGACAAAAAGTTTTTTCCGTCCGTGTAACTTATTGTTGTTGTTGTATTGTGTGTGTGTGTTGTAACGTCAGAACTATAGAGAGAGAGAGAGAGAGAGAGAGTGCAATATAGCTATGCTGATCTTGACATTTATTTTAGTTTAACTTATTTATTTTGCCTTTTTATTTTTTTGTTTTCAGGTTTTCAAAAACCTTTAAACCACACCAATAAATAAAATATTAATAATTTATTCAAAAATTAGCAACAGTTTGATTTCTTTATGTGTAACTGAGATTTAAGAATAATTGGAAATTTTCAAGGTGCTATTATTTACTTTCCCCCCTTTTCTTGGAGTGTCTGGAAAAAAAGAAGCTCAGTACTACCTGAAACCAGTGATGGCCTAATAAATGATTCTTCAGATGAAGAAGTCCCAGCAAATAATCTGTTGGTATTTGAGTTAGATTATTAAGATGACGATCACACACAAGAGACTGAATAAGACTCAACTGGCAGTAGTTCATGTTAAGAAAATACATTTCCTACTCCAGGATACAGTGCCTTAAAAACATTTAATTGAAACCTCACTCAAAATGCATAACATGTAAAGAATTTTTGTGTATTAATGAAAAGAGAGAAAAATTGTTTCCTTGAATATCATCAAAATAACTTTATGGGTAAAACCTGCTTTTATGTTTATAAAAAAGTAAATAAATTTTTAAAATTTCATAATTTTCAAAAACAAATATTTTGTTCTGTAAAATATTAATGTTATCTATTTATTTAGCACTTTTAAGAATTAAAACTCCGTTAAAAAAGTCATTCGGTTTTTCTGTATTATGAGAATATTTTAGACCTTTTCGTACAGATTGTACTTTAAAGTACTATTTTAATTAATTAGCTCTAACGGATTACATCCCTTAATTTTCAATATAGTAATTCAAATAAAAAATATTCCTCGAAAAACAATTGCAGTAAAACATAATGCCGTAGATAAAGCGTTAAGAATAATTTAAAACACTTTTCTTAAATAACTTGGCGTCAGTTACGACGTCTTTTTTTGCCTACACATTATAAAACTGAAGTAAGGTTGTCTTTGAGTTCAGAATGGTACTATATATTAGGAATACTGAACGAATCACAGTGGTAAGTTTTTTAATAAAAACTTTTAGTTTTTTACTCAGAAAATTTTTACTATCAGCCTTTAAAGAATCAAGAAATAATCTCATCAATATTGTGTCTGTTTAACCAATGAGATCTTATTACACGTATTTCCATATAAAAACAAAACAAAAAAAAAAAGATTTCCTGAATTTACTTTTCAGATGATTTAAACAAGCTGTTCCTTACCTTTGAATAGTGTTACTTTTCAAAGATTTATCACATTCAGTGAGGGAAAAAATTTATCATCTCTTCTTTATGCCGTAGAAAGATAGATTTTGGGGCAAATTGAGTTGTGCAAAGCTCTTAGATATTGTGTTCTATCCTGTGTGGCAGCGTTAGGATTCGGTTGTTCGTTGTTCAAGAGATTCTGTTCGAAGTTGGATATTTGATTGATATTTTATCAACATTTCCACTTTGATGCTGCATAAGAACTTTTGTTGAAGGACCTCGTAATCTCGAGCCATTTGGAAGTGAGGGACACAAAACCCGAGATTTTACCCCACACTTTAAATTATAATAGTACACATATGTGAACTATTTGCAGTTAAACAAAATAAGCATACTTCAGCCCCTTTACAATGCGAGTTTTAAATCTTGCCATCAATACGAGAAAATTCGAATACACTCGAACCTCCATATAACGAACTTCTATATTGCGAATTTTTCTCTACAGCGAACTTTTTCCTGGAACCAAGAACATGTCACAATTTTCTTCGTAAAATAACCTCCCAATAGCGAAGTGCATTCTCTATATAAAGAACTTTTCTCTTGTGATTCAATTTTTTTTCTACCTATTTTTGAAGTATTTCTGGACGTTTCGAGCTATTCTCTCTTTCAACACATTTTATGGTGGTCATAAATCTTGAACTAGATTTATTAGGTGCCGAGAGCAATAGAACTCTGTGCATTTCATCTAAGAAGAGTAATTTTTAACCCCCGTCGTCCAGATCACTGGAAACATCTTCGAATCCCCTATTACCCTCAGTGGAGTCTCATGTTCTTGAAATTGTCTCCATTCATTTGTAGAATTAATCAGTCGTACTGGTAACTTCATTTCTTGTAGCTCGAATACGTCAAAACGTAGGTATTTGAGCATCAAAGAAAAAAATTTAATTCTTCAGGAAATGGATAAAAGCGTCAAGAGACTTTTCTTGCAGTTTTTCTTTCTTTTTATTTTAATAGATAAGATATATAAAATAAGTATATATTAATGTACAAAAAAGGTGGGAATAATTACTTTTTTTAATACATAGTGCTTATGAGTTTAAAAATTTGTTTTACGTGGTTTACAAAGAAAATTGAAAAATGAACCTCTATATAACGAAAATTCCATATAACGAACTGTTTTTCGGGATTTAGCGAGTTCGTTATATGGAGGTCCGACTGTATTTCGTTTCCAAGATATCGACAGTAGATCTGTTCCTTCTACAAATGTTTGATTCTTTCATTGATTTCGATTGACGCACTTTAAAGTAACACAAGAACCTTTAGTATAATGGACCCCTCCAAATTTTTAACCTCATTCAAGTGACGAGGACGACATGTGAGCTCATACCAAGCCTCCAAACTTCCACATAGTGCCATTGGATTTGATTGATTGATTGAATATTAACGTCGCACTGTTCAGCTATACGAGGGCTTTTTGGCGACGGACCACGTAATTTTGAACCATGGTCAAGTGACGTGGACGACACCTGAGATGGCACCCTCCTCTCCTAACTACCACACCACACCAATGGGAGGACGT
>BMAV01028243.1:863180-882638 GCA_019973955.1 Trichonephila inaurata madagascariensis
CAGATTTAACGTGCATCGCTGCCCTACACGGCGGGTCTTTAGTGGTACTGGGCTCGAACTCGTGACAAGGCAAGCCACGGTCCGATACCTATACCACTCAGCTACCGCGGCCCATAGTGCCATTGGATAGACTGAGTTTAGAGAAATTGAACGTTTATCAATTAATCTCTGCAAGTGAGTGAGTGATTGAATATTAACGTCACACACTGTTCGGCTACACGAGGGCTTTTGGCGACGGACCTCGTCATTTTGAACCATGGTCAAGTGACGAGAACGACACCTGGGTGGGCATTCCTCTTTTAACTACCACTCCACACCAGGGGAGGATGTTTGACCTCTCGACAGATTTAACGCGCATCGCTTCCTTACACGGCGAATCTTTAGTGGTACTAAGCTCGAACTCACAACAAGCCAGCCACGATCCGATACCTTGACCACTCGACTACCATCGCCTCTTCTCTACAAGACGGATTCAGTGACTCTAGGACTCGATTCCACATCTGGTCGATGCAGACCCTGTTTTTGTAACCATGAAGACTCGTCTATCGTGGCTGGCTCTGCAAATGATTTGAAAGGCTTAAGTCAAATCTAAATAATATATTATCAAATGTAATTCGAAAAAAAAAAGCTCCCTCGAATGGATGATCCTTATAATGTTTCCAGAGACTTCATGAAATGTTTTGATCAGTATTTCTGCAGCTTCAACGAATATTAATAATAAACATTATTTCTGGAGTTTATTCCGAATTATTGTCCTTAATAACTAAAAATGTAAAACTAGAACACTTATTTTAAACAACTCGGCCTCATTGCAAGAATCCTTTTTTAACGAATTTGAATGCATTCCATTTTGAGGTGATACTAAGCATTAGAGTCAAAAAGTTGCAATATATAGCATATTGTAAACACATTTATAGTGGTAAATATTCCACTATTAGAGCTCTGAATTGAAGCTCCGACGCTTTCTGGAATGAACAGAGGCGCCCATATCAATAAAATATTTTGATTAGTATACCCATAAAAAAAATTCTGAATAATACGTGACGAGTTAGTTTTTTTTTTTTAGTTTTACTATTATACAACATGAGAGCTATTGGCGACAAACCTTATGGTATGAGCCTCGAACAAGTGACGAGGACGATACCAGAGCTGATTTTCCCCTCTCCGAACTATCACACTACGCCTACTAGAACACTTTGAGCACAGACAATCTCAACGAGCATCGGCCTTTCTATACGGTGGGTGTTAAGTGGCATTAGAGCTCGAAGTAATGAATTGATTGTTTGAATATTAACGTCGCACTGTGTTCAGCTACATGAGGGCTTTTGGCGACGGACCACGTCATTTTGAACCATGGTCAAGTGACGTGGATGACACCTGAGCTGGCACCCCCTCTCCTAACTACCACACCAACGGGAGGACGTTTCAGCTCTCGACAGATTTAACGTGCATCGCTGCCCTACACGGCGGGTCTTTAGTGGTACTGGGTTGAAGTAATGAAACGTAGTTCCATTGGTTCGTGAACATAACCGCTAACTCAGGGGGTCGGTAAACCGCTGCTCCTAGCACAGACGATTAAGAGACTTCAGAATTTTGCCTCTACTTATTCAGAAAAAAATAGTAATGAATATAAAAACTGTTTCCTTATACCCTTTTCGTTTGTAATTACTTATTGAAAAATTCCTTGTACTTGCATATGCACATTTAAGGTATCGGAATACTTTATACTTTCTTACTTTTCAGTACTTTTTTAAAAAATAGTAAGCTAAAACATTATAAAATATGCTTTTTTAGGGATCAATACCGATAAATACTAATATTTATCTAATAATATTTTTTAATAAAATATCTTTAGTATCGAGTAAATATAATAAGAAAGACCATTATTTGAATAAGAGCAATAACTCAAAAAATATTCATACAATAAGAAATATTTTAGTAAATTCTCCAAGAAATAGTGTAAATATCAGGCAATATGTATTGTAATATTCTGAGCCATCAGACTCGCACAATGACAATTCTGAACCACTTCTGGCAGATGAAAGATCCACTCCTGGTTTTTCTACTTTAATGAAATTGATTGTAACTTGGTCTCTGGGTAATGTAAAAACAAAACAAAGTAAGTTTCGTTAACCCGACAGATAGCTCTAATCAATGAAATGAAAAAAAAAAATGTGTTTTGACCTAATTGGGTCAGTTTTACCTGTTTGGATACCTAAAGTCCTCCTCCAAGATCATTATACCTAAAGACATTAAAATGGGGTTAATTTTTGAAATAAGAAGAGATATTTCATTTAATTGTGTGGTAAAAACCCACCTCAGATTCAAAGTTCAAAATTTTTTGAAAACGTAAAAATAAATAAGTTGAGCAAAAATAAATGCTAAAAAACTTGATTGCACACTGTAGTGATGACGCCAGAACACAAGAGAAGATCACTAAGCTCCACACGGACGGAAAAAGAAACTAAGTTCCTGCTCTTCACCCAGTGTACTGTCGATTCTTTTAAGTACCTCAGAGTTATTCAACAGTAAAATTAATTATACACACTTTTCCCTTAAAATAAAGTCAAACCGTTTTCTAAGGTCTTCGTTAACATATAAATAAAAACTAAGATACTTTCCTTTTGACATGAACTACTTCTTCGGAACAAAAATGACTATCTTCGCAATCCGATCAAAATGTTAGCTGAAAACACAATTTCTGCTTTAAAACGACTCGCCTTCCCCGCTAAAATACTCATCATAGAACCCGTGAAGACATATATCTTGGAAGAGTGAATTTAAAAGAATATCTTTGCTAAGTATCGTCAGAGTATTCTTAAAAATGATATGCAGTTTTAAAGTTTATGATACTTATACTGACGGTAAATAAAGGATTAAGAAAGATGTGTACGGTCCCTCTTTTTGCAAATCAGTTGTCTATAATAGATATGTGTTATAGACTAGTATAGATTAAGATCTCATCCACTTAAGTTAAGAAAATCCATGATATTGTCCCCCTTTTCAAAATCTTTATTATTTATGACAAATATCAAAGCTTTTCTCTCGTCAGAAGATCGTTATCATCCCCGTTTCAGTCCCAATTCGTTGATAAATTCAATCTCCCGTGGTTTTCTAAGGCAACTTAAAGCTTAATTTTTCATATGCATCATGTTTACGCCCTTTTAATGCTCTTTTCATTCTACGTGAGGGGCTTTTAAGAGTTCCTTTTCTCCTGAATTCCTCTCCCCTCCCTTTCGAGTGGAGAAACGCATCTCACCAAAACCTCGTTTAGCAGCCAATGCTTCTCATAAAAACTTTCAATAGATGCCTCTCGAATCTCGTAACCGTAAATTTCGAGTATTGGCCTCGGGCCAACAAGTCCCGTAATCTTCTCCTGAAGGTAATCTTCTTTCGGAAAGCATCCCTCAATCGATGTTCCTCGAACACATGTCATTTTCAAGTTACCTCCATCTTTAGAGTTTTAGATCAACTGGTAAGACCTGCAAATGATTCAATACCTGTATGAAACATTTTCGTATTTATCTTTGATACTTTTGGTTTTATCTTTTGGAAAAAATCAGTAGTTGATTCGGTTTGAGATTCAGTTGTAATCATAATTCACTGTGGCGTAGTTGAATGATATCTAACTTATTTTTTACAGATATGCATGAATTTAAAAAAATTAAAACAATAGAACAACCGTAAAAAAAGTTGCAGAGGGTAAAATTTATCTTTAATGCTTAGATTCTTAATTCATAGTTTTTCCTTTCAAGGTGGATAAGATTAAGAAAAGAAAATTTAAGTTTTCAGTTTTTTTTTGCGAGTACTTAGAAAAAGATCATTGGATATTTATTTGCTATTTTGGGAGACATTTTTTAGAAATGAATCAAACGCACTTTCTGGTATCTCTAATAATTATTTCTACAATTGTTTTCTCTAATTTAGGTTGATTTTACTTAGTAAATACTGAGTAAGGCAATTTTTTAAAAAATTTTCTCGTGTGCGGCCGACGTTGTTTTAGAAGAATCAGTTTCGGATTCTGAAGCTAATAAAAGATGTGTTGTATAACGAGGATAATGTACTTTAAATCTGTTGAGGCTAAAAATCCTTAAAGTAGAAGTTTTGTGAATGGGAGGCCAGCTAAAATGTCATCCTCGTCACTTGGTTGTGGTTAAGTATTACAAGGCTTGTTGTCAACAGCCTTTTGTTGCTCCTAGCACGATGTTAAAATAAAATAAACATTTTTTTTTCTAATGGCAGATTATGAACTGTTATTAACAGAGTTCATCAATTTACCTAGTGCATTCACCAAAAGCAGGTATCTCTTTTTAGTGCGGTGCCATATAGGCGGATTCCAATTGCCACAGGTAATTTTGACCCCCAGTTTCCTCCCTAGAAGGAGACACCTGAGTTCTGACGATGCGAACCTGTACTAAGGATTTAATTTTGCCTAGAGCATTTCTCCCCCCAGGGATCTTTTACATCCCGTATAATCATATGACATGGCCTCTGTCGTATAATATAAACATTCACGCGTTTACTTAAGCCGATGAAATTGGATAACTGATTACTATCAGAATAAATATTTTGGCATCTCTGTCTCAAACAAAGACTTTACCGTAACTTATCTGCAGTTAATGTGAGTTAAAATTAGGGAAGAAGGAAAGAGACTGCTGATAGTATGCAAAAAGAAAAATATTCAGACGCTTTCTGATATCTTAAGGAAGAATGGATCTTTAGGACTCTTGTGAATTAGAAAGGACTATTAAACAAACTCTGTTTTTGTCAAATTGTTTGTCAGGAGAATGTGGTCGAACATAACCGTTAATTTTAAAATTTAATTTGACTTTTCTACTAATGTCACACTTAGAAGCAAAGGATAGTGCTATGGACGATAGACATCGTAACTTTGAACCTCGATCAGATTTGAAGTTGTGAGCGCGACTAAATACGCGACTTGTAAGGACTAGAAATAAAGTAGTAGCAATATAGGTAGAAAACATTTTCAGTAAATTTACAAGAAAAATTACATTTCATTCCTTATATATAATTACCAGCAATGTTTCGTACATTTAGTCAAATGTTGGGAAACCATAGGAAGTAATTAGAAAGGTGTTGGTTGTTGATAACAGGGACAGAGCTTACTAGTCTTCGATGCGTAAAATGCAATATCAAGAAATGGGATGCCTCGAAGGGGGTACTCTCAACTTAGGAAGGAGTTCAAAGTCACAAAAAAACTCATGTCAGTTGAATACGAAGGGTGTTTCAAGATCTTTCAATACCGCCGTCGCATTATATTGGTTGTATTATGCACGTCATGCAACAGGACAGGTAGAATGACTCGCAATAAACATAGACGTTTGGGCCTCATAGCCAGATGCAGATGGTGCTGTATAAATATACAGTAGTAGCCTGAACATATTGTATCTTGAGGTACAGCATACGTTTAAGAGGTACACTCTTAAAGTCGAATGCTACCATTAGTATTACCTTTAACTGACAAGGTTCCTGTCAAACGTTCTGGAGGTTTGATAAACCCTGGTAACGCCATTCACTCGATTGACACTTCAACTCAAGTTCGAAGACTCGTTCCCACGTCTCATCAATGGGCGAGAATACGTTGCGGAAATGCGTCTCCGTCATTGCGGTATTGATCGAAGTGGATACTAACCATTGCATACTGGTGTCATTAGTGTACATCCGTGAGAGATGTAAAACCCAGAGTGGGTAGAAATTTTCCTCATTGTAAGACATTTCTTCAGTATGTGCCCCACCATTTAATGACTGAGACGAACTTCTGCTAATAATTCCTTCACAATTTATCGATGGTCACTATGTCAGTTTGGTGTTGAGAAATGGACGAGAGAGACCGATCTGTGCGGAACGTTTTTGAAATTTCATTCCGATCCGTACAAAGATCTTTAACCAATCTTTTAAACGTATTATACAATGACATATTCTCCCCACACGCTTCTTGGAATACTTGTTAACAATCAGATGCATTCTTTTCATCGGCAAACCTCTATTTTAATCCACGATCGCTTATCACTTCTTAGAAACATTATTTAGAACGCTAGAAACGACACAGTTCATTTTGACGCTACTCAACAACGACTCCTAACTGAATCAACTGTTCTTTGTATTCTATACATCGTTGACAGCGCCACTCACTACTCCTACATCCTGTTTGTGCATGCCCAATCTTCTGCGACTTTCTAGATTATGTAACCCCTACTTTAATTAAAGCCCTTGTATTTAAAACTAAATTTCATTTATTGTAGGAAATATATGATATATATTTGGATATTCATTTGAGTCGTTGTAGTTGAGATTTCTTAAATCGGTGTCGCGCCTCCCTTCCATTAGGGATTATACGAAATAAATTGGATAATAACGCTTTAAGTGGAAATGCAGAAAAACTTTAAAGTATCCGCTATTTGTAATTCAGAATAGTAGAGTGATGTATCAGCAATGATGCGTCATCCTCGGTTTGCGATCGGTGTTCAAATTTATAGTCCCCGACCAAAATCTTCACGGTGCTTTACTGCAACGTTAATGAAAACAAAACCTTGAATTGCTTTTTAAATAACGTAATATAATGTATATCTCCATAATGTGTAAGCCAATGTTTATCATAACAGCTGCTGTGTACCTGTCAACTTTCAGAATAATTTCAAGGGGTTAAGCCAAAGACCGCTTCTCTTGTAATAGGATCATCTCTAGCAATATAATAAATTTTATATAGTTAGAAATCATATTCTGAGAATTAATTATTCATTGTAATAATTTGTTTTAATGGGCTGCATTTTAGCAACTTACACTTTTCAGAAACAACAAGTCCCTAAATGTGAGAGTCATTTCATGGTGGCACCACCTAGTGATAGAATCACCACCAAATTTGGTCGCTTGAATTAATTTTTCATTCATGCTCTCATCGGCAGTGATTTCATTTGTCCGAGAGTACCAGAGCCAAATTGATACTCAAAGGATCTTTAACATGCCACATAATCATAAGACATGCGTGCCTACGATTTTCGTATCCAGAAAATCTGTCGACTCCAGCCTGGGTCAAGCCCTCAACTTTGGGCTTACGAATCGGACACACTATCTATATGTCACCGGAGCCAACTTGTAGTAAATGCTGTGTACATGCTTTTCATGACTTCCTTCAAATGCCGTATGTTTGAAGAATATTGTATTGTGCTAAATTATATGGAAATTTTATAAAGTTTTAGTTTGCTATATTTTCCTGCTTGTATTCAGAACACAATAGAAAGGTTGCCCATCCGGTATAGTGGTAAGCGACGCTGACTGCTGTGCCGTTCGGCCTAGGTTTGAATCTCGGAGAAGACATGGATGTTTGTAAATGTATAATGTTTTCGCGGCGTGGGGGTACTTTAAATAGTCGTTGAGCCACAAGTCCTCCCCTGAGGTTGGTGGAAGGGGAAGAGAGGTGGGAGGCCCCTGACCACCTCCAGGGTATTCTCTCTCAAAATAGGGTTGAAATTGAGCTAAATCGTTCTATCACCTGTATGGTGCTCAAAGCTACGGATAACGACAGGCGTCACTTAGCCCTTTACCATGATGAATTTCGTGGGCCTTGATCTGGCCTTTGCCGATCAGGTGGCATCAATAACAACAAGACTATAGAAATATTTTGAAATTTTCCTTTTTGGATTACTATGACATTCGAACAAGCGGGAAATGGACTTTAACGAAAGATAGCAGAGTCCTCTACTATAAAAGTACTCTCAATATATTAGATACAATCTTGAAATATGCAAAATCCGTGTAGATATAGAACGTCCAAGTTACAAAAATGGTGATATCCAATAGGCCGTTCTCAATTGCAGGAAAAGTAATATTTTCGCATGCAATGTTTGACCGTGGTAGGGAAGTGATCGTGATTTCGTGGCGGATTGATTCCAAATGCTAACAAAGACCTGCCGTATGGAGGGGCTGATGTACATTAAATTAGACCTCTTAGATTGGAGGTTTAGGGAAATTTCACTAAAGAAATGGCAGCTATCAGATGTCTCACCTCATTCTATCACAGAGATACGAGAAAACAGGAAAATTCAGAAGAAATTACTGAAGTATGTGAATGAGTGCACAACTTAGGCGCACCATGGTTTTAAAAAGTCATGTGAATTATGTATTATGTTGAGTATTATATTTTGAGATGTCTTTGAAACCTTCTGTTTCTTTAGTGTACATGTTTTCGAAAGTTCCACTTTTCTTTTTTCTTCCTTATTTCAAAAAGTCGTCTCCCCTTGTTTCGACTAGAGCCTTCTATGTAAAAAAAGCCACCGCCCAATCGAATCTTAGGTGAAAAAGAACAAGCCTTGTTCTGGGGCTCTAGCATTTTTCATCTTCTGTAGATATTATTTAGAAACTGAAGCGAGAAACTGAAAAATTGTATCGAAGAAAGGAAGTCGGAAAAATTCGAAGTAAAATAATATATCTCCATAAATTCTTTTTGTTTCGAAGTTGGCGTCTTTCAGTTTGTTTTCTTGAATTCCACCAAAAGAGAAGGAAACCTTAAGCAATTCGACTTTTGCAATTTGGCAGAGATGAAAAATAGAAAACATCGGCATATTTTATAGTGAGATTTAGAAATTAAAATTTGATATACACGTCATATATATGTTAACAATAAGCAATCCTTTCTCAAATTAAATAATGTTTTGGCAGAATTTTCTTGCGTTTTTTTTATATACTTTGGACTCAAGATTCATTAAAAAAAACATGAATTGTGATACTAGCTAATTCTCATCATTTTATCGTAATTGAAAATTCTGAAATTAGTCGCCAAAAAAAGAAACAGCTCACGCGTTGTTCAATACATTGAAAAAATGACATTAAAATAATCGATAAGAAAAACAATGCAATCCAGTAATCTTTATTTACTCTTATGTTAATAATAATCGAATTATAACCTTTTAAACCTTCTTAATAAAAACATATATAATTGTTAGAGCAATTCGATCATATGAGTTTGTTGCAGAATATGTGATTAATTTTCTCCATCCTGATGGGCTTATTGTGCTGCGGAGATCAATTTAAACGGTTCATTACAGTTATGTCATATTTGACAATTTGAGGTCAAATTCGTTATTGAGTCTACAGTCAAATGATCCAATGGATAACTTTCTTTAATTAAAAGTTGCCAAAAGGTATAACAGCTTTAAATTAAAAGAGCATAGAGTTCTTCAGCAAAAAATTAGCAATGTAGTTCATATCAAACAGAAACGCATAAACGATCCTTTACTCTTAGGACTAAGATTATAAGATTAAACAAAGCTTTAACGCCTTATAAGACTAATTCTTCCATCTATAACGACTGCTTTCTTTCTTTTGTTTGCTTGGGTGTTTGGTTCAATAATTTTTAAGTTCAATCGTCATATTTTGGGCCTGTTAAATTTTATATGCTCACGTATCATTTACACGTCATTATTTTTTCAAGAATTCATATTTGCGTTTAAAATAACGTTAGTTAAATAAAAGTTCAGAGAGAGTTTAGACTAGTAAAAAAATTCACTATAATTAAGAGTTCAATACATTCAGGATTCACTCAAGTGAGATTCCATAGCATATATAGTTAAGAGAATATCAACGTTGCTGTAAGAAAAATAGTAAATAGAGCACATAATTTATGAAATTGCAAATGAAGAAAAATCTAAACCTAGAGCATCTACATCTATTTATTTATTCCTTATGGGAGTTTTAAAAGTTCCTTTTGTAATAAATTAAGAACTAATAAGGATAAAATTGTGATTAATGAGTATTATATTACAGGAATAGTTTCTTTAATGAAGCTTATATACTTCATGAAGATTCAAGATCATTTCTAGCGACGCTATTCACAAGAAGAATGGGAGTCATATCTTCCTTCAAAGTCTTGTACTTTCCTTTTAGTGTCACTCTTTTTACATCTTTCCATTAAGACTAGTGAAGTTGAAAATTATAACCTTCATTATATCATTATGTCGTCTCTACCTTATGGAAATCAGAATAAAATTTTAACTTCACATTAGCTGGTCTTGTGAATTTCGATTCATATGTTTCAAAAGCAGGAATTACAAATAAATGTCATACTAATTTTAACTTTTTATTTCTTAAGGAGTTAGTCTTAAATTTTCATACTTACAAGTTTCATATTTATTCTCTCATGCAAGTACTCCTAATTAACTATTAAAACATTTTAATGGATATTATAAGTGCTGATGGGGTTCATTTCATTTCCGAACTTATTTTTATATTTCTCTTTAATTTTTTACTCCAAATTAATCAAAGGAATGTTAAATACTTTAACGTATAACATTATTATTCATATACAAACGCTTTTTGAAACTTAATTATTTCTCCAAAAATTTTCTCAACATCTAAACTAAAAGGGATAAGTCTTTAAGAAAAAGAGAGATCCTCCCTCCTAACAGGTTTCCTTTTGAATGGAACATTCTGTTTCAATGTACACTTTTCTGACAAGTGATAAAAAAATGATATCAACAATTGTTACATTAATTAAATCCTAACTATTGAAGTAAAAAGACATGCACGAAGGTATTTTTTTTTTACAACCGTTTCGTACAAGAGATGTTACTTTTTGTGTTTTACTTTGCGCTCTTCGTTTCCAATTTCTCTTATTCGTGTAATTTCGCGCACCGGACAAAACACGCGAAATGCATGCATTTATTCTGAATATTTGAAAAGATAGCTACAGTCCTTAAAGCAGAGTGCGGCAAAAAAAAAAAAAAAAAACTCGGGCAAACAATTTTTTTATATAATTTTGCAAAAAAATAAGAACTTAACAAAATATAATAAATAATAATAAGAGTACACTTGTGTACTAATAAATAAATTTAATTGGTTTCAAAGTGACCGCCGTTTGCAGCAATGCAGAGGCGCAAACGCTTGCAGAAATTTTCAACAATGGGCCTCAAGTCTTTTACCTTTCAAGTCTTTTATTCTATCCCATTCCTGCAAAAGCGATTTCTTTTGAGAGTCCAAAGTTTTGTGCGGTTTAGTATAGGTCTGGACTCCAAAATGAACCATACACTTTAATCTATGAGTTTGAGAACCGGCGTGTAGGGTGGCCAGTCTTCAGATGATATCATGTCTGGAAAATTCGCCTTGCACCAATCTTGTGCCTTTTTGGCATAGTGAGCTGGTGTAGAGTCTTGTTGAAATGTCCAATTTGCATTTCCGAAATACTTTTGGGCCCAAGAAGTACAACATCTTCAATGATGTCCCTGTGGTACACTTTTTGATTGTTAACTCCCTCTTCCACAAAAACCAAAGGTGTTTTGCCACTTGCGCAAATTACGCTCCAGACCTTGACCGGCTTTGGATATTGTCAATGTTCAACAATTACCGAGGTGCTTGGAGCGTCCACAGATCAAATTCTATCGTTTTGGGAGTTATGAACTTGTTGAACCGTAAAGAGTTTCTCATCAGTGAAAAGGAATCTCTCCCAGTGCTGACTCCGGAGTCGTAAGAGTTTGTTTTTTTCAGTGAGAAGCTAAACTTTTCGCAACTTGTAAAGCTTCAGTCCAAGCTCCGTTTTTGCTATTCGCCTCACCAATCTGTTACTTATTTCTATGTCAAGGGTGATCTGTCTCATGGAAACCCTTGGATTTTTCTAGACTCTCTTTTCGATGGCCTTACGATTCCTTGAAGTGTTTACAGTGCGTTTTCAACCACTTTTTGGACGTCGACCATCATTGCCAAGCTCTTTGAAAGAGAAGATTGCATCTGACACTGTTTGCCGAGGTACATTAGCAAACGAACGATTTCACACTGTCGTTTCCCTTGCTGAAACAACTCTAAAATAGCAGACCGTTTTCTCGACATTATCAAAAATAAATAAATATAAGTACAAAGTAAGAATTATGCTAAAAATAATTTTATCGTTAAAGTGTTAGATAATGAAACATGAAAACACCAATTAAAATTAAATTCGTTAATTATTCCAGTAGGCAAGAAATTTGTCCGAGTTTTTTTGTCGCACCCTGTATAGTTGATGTGGTGTTGAAGTGTGAAAGGGGGAGTGCCAAACCTTAAGCTTCTTGATCGTCTTTTAGAATCACAAGGTCCATTAACAATAGCCGTCCTTTTGCTTTGAAATGCTACTATCATAAGCAATTAGTCAATTGGGACATAAATTTTATTTTATCATTTCTTGCCCTTCCTTCAGTTGTGAAGGATTACCCCGTCTCTCTTGCCCGTCTAGATGTGTGGAAGGAAGGGAAGGAATACCAAACATATTCACAAAATCTACTTATTTATTGATAAACCACAAATTAACAAAATTGATTCAATTAAATTCTAGAAGAGAATGTCTCAATATGAACAATACAAGTGGAGCAATAATGAGATGCACGAATTATACGAATACTATATACTATGAATATCGACCACTTTCATTTAGGATCCATTCAATTATCCCAATTTGCTTCTTTTTTTTAACATTACTTTAAGTTTAGTGAGCAATCGTCACTTTAAATCTTCATCTAGTTAATATTTGATTGTGGTACCTGATCTGCAGCAATTTCACCTGACTCCTGGCTTTCTTTCTCTCCTCTTTGTGCTAGCTAGAAAACCCTAATTATATATAGCAGATTTAATTTGAATATCACGGTTTCTTCTTCAGAAGGGTTGGTTGTGAATAAACGCGAATGATAGCCACAATTTCCCAAGAGAATTAGCGGAAGGTACGCGAATAGATCCGTCACACAGTCTTCATAGAGTTTTTCTCTCTCGACCATCTCCTAAAGAAATTTCACGCAAGCTTCCTTCTTTCTTGAATCTAACTTAAACAAAAACACATTTAAATAAATAAGTGAAACAACAAGTTTGTGACTATGTAATGAAAACTTGTAAAATTTTGTTTCTAAGACAGCAGAGCTCCTGTTATGGTTGTAAACTGGTATGTGTACCAGATTTTTGAATAAAAAATATTTCACATATAGGAACTAAAAATCATCAGCATGACATAATTAAGTTCCAAAAAATTTCTCTTACTAGATTCTTGATTTGTAATACTCTATAAATCTCACCAGAGATGTTTATGTACGCGTACTCTATGCTAATCATCGGTTTCAACTTTCTGAAGAACTCAAGAACAAGGAATGACACTCTCTGAAACATTTTTGTTACAAAGAATTAAGGAAACATAAAAGTGATTCAAAGAAGACAAACCCCGCAGAGGAAAGGGAAATTAAAGTGAAGAAAAAAAGAGCACTCATTTTTTCTCTCGTACCTTCATCAGGCTCATTATATCCGCCTTCTGTTGTCGACTGTTCTCAAAACTCTTTTCTGGAAGGAAGTTTCCCGCGATAAAAATTTTATTTCCTGCTGAAATTTTTTTGTGAATTTATTAAGGCGTTCAGTATCGATCTTTTTCAGTAGTAAAAACATGAAATTAAAAAACTTTAACCAATGCAAATTAAAACCTTAGGTGTATTCATCCATTTTGAGAGATATGACTGTAAAAATAGCAAAAATAAATTTAAAAATAATAACACAGTGCTATGTGAGTTCGGAATTTTGCTTAAAGATTATTCATATTTAACGTTCTAAGAAAAAAAAATTACCAAGGTGACACTTCTTCAGTTGCCTTTTTATAACTTTCCGTTGCCATTCATCTGCTGTTTCGAAATAAAGTAGAAACAGAGATTTGTTAATATAATATATAAAGAGAGAGAGATGAGAGGGGGTGGAAGGGATTATGGAATATCATTTACATTTTTAGTAATAACTTTACTGGTTTTTAGTTAAAATCCCCCAAATCACATCATGATTACATATTATAATTATTTGAAATAAGTGAATTGCCACTCGTCAAGAAAATGCTATTTATTTTGTTGATATAAAAATTATTTAAAAATGAAATTACAAACAGAGGTTATTATGGAATAGTCAGGTAATATGGAATACGCGGGTTAAGCCATTGGAAAACTCTAATTAGGCTTAAAAAATAGCCTTTTTTCTGTAAGCAGTGTTCCATGATGAAATGTGGCACAACTAAGCTACTTGCCTTCAGTTAATCGTTGTTCTCGACGATGCTAAAATCTGTTGACTGAATTATTAAAGGCTAAATATTATACTTTTTGAATATTATTATGTGTGTGACAAAGAGAAGTTCTAAAAATTCAAAATACAGAACTTGAACATTCGTGATACGTCTAAATGGGTCCCTAAACTTATCTACACAGTTATCAGAAGCATTTGTGAAAGGGTCATTGATTTAAGTTTGCATCTCGAAAAAATTTTAATCTAAATTCTAAGTTTCTTAAAGAAATAAATTCCTTTTTAGAAACAAAACGAACAGTTCGTTTAAATAATAGTGCAAGCACATAGAAATACATTGAATAACAGACATAATTCTTAAGCGACGAAAATTTTCTGTGATAATTTCTGATGAAAAAGTTATACTCAACCACGATCCTTCAACATAAACATGCGGTTAATACATATGTTGTTATTTCACAATTACGAGATAACTACAACTCGTTAGGAAAATGCACAGAATAAGAATATTTATGTAAGACGTCAAGTATACATGTAAGAATATATACCAAGTATATATAATTGTTTAACTTTGTACTGAGGCATGCTACGATCAACGAATAAAGTACATTGTAGAGACGAAACGAAGAAGACAATAAAACGTTCCGTATCATGCTCATTATTCAGATAAATATTATTATCGAGTCTGTAATAATACACATTAAAAAATGCAGAAAATGTTTTAAATATGAAAATTATTGAAATTTTATTATCGTTAGTAGACACTCTAACATAAGTCAACTAAATGAGAAAACTTCTGCGCAATCATTTCGGATATCTATCGATTCTATTTTTTTTAATACACGGGGCGTTAAGCAATTTTTATGGGAGGATCCCTCGCTGCGAGTAAAACATCGTTCAGCCATAAAAACGATCTGGAGGGAAATTATTCTCTAAATCTGAAAACTTTCTTTCCCAAAAGGCAAACTTTATTAAATTCATTTCCATCTTAAGAAATAAACTCAGGAAAATGAAAAAATACAGCACTTGTGTGGAAGAAGGAAAAGATGACAGTTTCTTTTCCGTTCTAAGATTGAGAGAAGGAAAGTGAAACAGATTTGTGGGAGATTTTCTTACACAGAGATTTTTTCAAAAAATTCGAAAAAGTTTTGCCAAACGAGTCATTAACTGATTTCTCTTTTTCGATCGAAATGTTTGATTTGACGTTTCTCATTGGAAATTGTGGTCATTTATTTTCTACCAATTATTGATCTGTCTTCCTTTAATAATTCATTATTTGTTTTTCCTGAGAACGAAATGAGCAATTCAGACTTCCTTATAACTAAAGCGCTGTTAATCATTCTTCAGAAGACGGCAGTCTTTACAAAAAGAAAGTATTTGCGCCACCCAAACGAATTTTTAATGAAATAAACTCTTAAAATGGAAATTTCTTTCATTCTTTAATATTTTAAATAAAAATAAATGCTTTATGTAATGGTCTTTTTTTCAGTTATAAAGGCATTTTTGAATTTATATCTTTCAGACTTTTATCATTGCAATCTCTTTCTCTTCTTCCTTCGCTATGTCTTGTATTAAATTTTTTGATAAAAAAAGGATTTTTTTAAAGTAACAAAGACGTTGTATAGAATCATTTTTAAATGCAAAGGGAAAAAATAAGTAATCGCTTATATTGCTATGAACCATCCGACTAAGAAATCGCGAGAATTCATGAGATATACAAAATAAATGGGAAAATTAAGTTTTTGTCGAATTTCGAACTAGTTCTAAAGACGTGAGTTGGCAGTTAATTAAATAAAATGAAGGGATAAAAAAAAGAAATCCTGAATATGGACCACCCAATAATATATATATATATATATACATATTATTTTTCTAACTCTAAACTATTTATAAATACATACCAGTCATATTACTTGCAAGATGTCTTCACAGTACGTCGTCATGAGAAATTCATTAGCCATATGATCTAAGAATTTCACTTTCAAATCCGAATCGAGAGAAAAATAGAAAAAAAAAAATATGAATAATAGAAATATTCTCTTTTAGCAAATAAGGATTCAACACTAACCGCAAATTAATTATGAAAAGCAAGTAATTAGCTTGTCATTTAATAATATCAACGGAAAGAAATACTAACACTAAAACAATAGCTCTGATGCCATTTAAATTCTGCCTGGAAAAGTTTCAAATGAACTATTCCACGCTGTTTTATTTCACAGTTACATACTAACGATATGAACAGAAGATTATTGGGGAGATGTAGATAATAAAGAAATTGTGTTGACTTAGAATTCAGGATAAAAACATGTTTTTGTATATATTCATAAAATATAAAATATATTTTGTACTAAAAGAACTATAAAGTAAAAAGATTCTAATAATTTGA
The DNA here is from genome assembly GCA_019973955.1 of Trichonephila inaurata madagascariensis. Lineage (NCBI taxonomy): Eukaryota > Metazoa > Arthropoda > Arachnida > Araneae > Nephilidae > Trichonephila > Trichonephila inaurata. The sequence continues at coordinate 879,580 of BMAV01028243.1, forward strand.
ACGAAAAACGAATACTTTACGTCGTTTAAAGAAAGTAAGCAATATTATCATTTTACATTATTAAGTTAGTGAAACACTTTATAAAATCCTTTTGAAATGACTCGACTAATGCCTCTCAAATGTAACGGACAACCATAAAAATTTTTTAAAAAACAGACTGAACCAAGAGAATCGCTCTTTTATTCATCAAATATATTTATAATTCTTAGTTCAAGAAAAATAAGAAAGGTAAACTTTTTTTAAACGATAAAAAGTATATTTAAATGAAATGAAACTGCAACAGAATCAAACCTTTAATCGGACTCTATTTATTAATATCAGCGGCAAATAAATAAAGTTGAAATGTCTCCTAAGTACAACTTTTTACATCAGTTAATCTTTCTTCTTTTTAATCTGTCTTCTTTCATCTCGATTACTTAGTAGAGGAAATTTTATTTACGAAGTAGAGAATGAGGCTCGTTTCAGTTTACATAAATATTGGGAAATAGAGCTCGTTGTGGAAGAAGCAGGATCAATAGATAAAAATAAAACAATAGAAATGACTATGAAAAAATCTTATTAGAATTCAAAATAAAATTTTAAAAAATGAATTGTAGAATGAAAATAATTTTAAAAGGCTGTTGATAGTGTTGTGTTGGATAAAAATAATGATTAATTTTTAATTTAAACTTTTTTGTGCATTATAATTTCATCATATATCAAGTTCCCTTGCCTTCCAAAGGTATACTTTGGTAGGATAAGATTCAACTCAAAAGTAGAGAAACTGCTTACTCATAATATGTATCTTGATTCATTGCATTCTATCCCACGTATGAGGGGAAAACTGACACTGAGATAAAAATTTTACGAAAAGGTATTAGAAAACAAAAGCTCATTACATTTAAATTTTTGAGATATTCATTGCAATAATCAAAAGATATATGTTTCGAATAACTTTTCATACATAATGGCATTTGAAAAAAATATATCAAGAAACATAACATAATTAATCCATTCACTGCCAATTACGAGATATCTCAGGGGTGTGCTGCAATTTTATGGATTGATTACATATCTCCATTTGAGTTAGGAATTATTAAAAAGGATGAATAAAAAATTTATGTAGTGCAAAAAACATATGTGAATTACTAATTTTTATTATTAAAAATATAACTTAGTTAAAAAAAGTTATTTTTAAAAAGTTATTGTTGCTGCTGTGTGTGATGAGTTTTAAAGCAAGGATCAACGCAAAATGCTGGGTTGTTGGGACACACTGGACAAAAATACCTAGTCTTCTTAAGTTTTTTTTTTTTTTTTTGCTTTGTACACATTTGACAAGGCTTTGAATGCATACTTTTTTTTCTGAGGTAGGAAGATGTCCTAAGTAATAAAAATCAGTTCTATTTGTGTTATTGTGCTTTCTTTCTCTCCTGCATTGCTGCCTGCCGCCATCCAATAAATGCATAACTGATTCCCTAAGTTGAAGTATTCTCGTACTTTTATTCCCTCAATTTCTTTGGTTATAGAACATGTATTCATTCTACAGGAATATTTAAAAGTAGTGTAGTACAATTTTCTTGCACAAACAGAGGGTTTTCCTGAAGAATGAGCAGTAGGGAATACGTTGGTCAAAGCGATCAATCCATTCCCAAAATATAATCTCTGATTATTTCTGGTTGGGTCGAAATTTTTTCATTTTTATTCTTCTCTTGAACCATTTCTCCGTTATGTATGCATGTTGGATATAGTCACCCCATTTTGTTTTTCTTCCCATTTGTTGATCATAATGGACCCTGATCTCAGTCGAGTCTCTTCGAATCAGTTTCTTTTTGATCAAATTTACAGTATTTCCCTTTCGGTCGGATCTCAACGGGACGCGTGCATATGCTAATTTACTCATATAATTGACTGTCGCCAAATGAAATAAGTTGACGAGCTCGTAAAATCAAACGAAACTAAAAGAAATCTCTTTTTATATGAAGATATTCACAGCGAAAAAAAAACACTACGAGATAACTCGCAAGGAGCTCTCAACACAAAAGTCTGATTCAGTGATGCCTGCTAGGAGTTATCGCGTGATGTTTTTTCTTCAACAAAAATTACTATAAATTCCATTACAATATTATGACATTTTTTTAACATTATTATATTTTGTAAAATTTCATGTTCTTCTTAAAATAAAACCATGGTACCCTGGGCAAAACGCTCTAAATTTGCCTGGCAGTGAATGGGTTAGTGTTCTTACCTTAGATTTTTGATTGTAAACGTTTTCTTAATTAATAAAAACTCAAAACATTAATCACTTAAACGATTTCACAGACTGCTATTTAGGATCATTGCTCGAATGTAGAATATACAAAAGACAAAGAAATGTGTTTAGATATCTCTGTATTGATAATTTCTCAATAATTCAGCACAAAACAGGATAGTTCATCCAAAGAAAAAAATCAATGGTATTGACCCTCTTTTATAGCACTTCTATTATTTACGACAAACACCAATAAGCAGTCCAATCAAAAAGAAAATGCCAATACATTTGATTTCTACTCGTTATAAGATTTAATGAACACTTTTATGTGTGCTCTCTAAAGAAATCATCAAACTTAAGAATTCATTCTCGTCGTGTTTACAGTTTTTAAATGCTTTTTATTTTACTGCGCACAAGAATTAAGAGCTCCTCTTTCCATCCTTTAAAAGAAGAAACCGAGATGCGAAATACATTTCATTATCCGACCATTTAGCAGCCAATGCTGCACATAAAATTTTCGATAGCGGGTTCTTTCCGGAGTATCCATGCAACCGTAAATTTTGAGTATTGGCCCTGGGCCAACAAGTCCCGTAATCTTCTTTTGATAGTCCTCCCTCCCTCCGTCACCCCTCAATCGATGAGAATGTATCCCTAACATGTGTCATTCACTCTGGCATTCATCTCAAGATTGAGGATTTGCTTGTAAAATTTCAATAAATTTTCAATTCCTTTGTTTTTATTTTCGAATCTTTTCATTTTGTGTTTTGACAGCAGCTGTATCTGGATCGCGATGGATGAAATTCAGTCAAAAAGATACATTTGGGGGGGGGGG
>BMAV01028243.1:889585-905253 GCA_019973955.1 Trichonephila inaurata madagascariensis
TCCCAAGCCCCGGGTCGCGGACCGGTACCGATCCGTGGATGAAATGGTACCAGCCACACATTAAATTATTTCGTGTGGTGTATTTCTCTCTGGTGTGTGCGACTTTCCTTGAAAATCACTTTATATTCCATATTAAATAACTTTATGTTTATTTTTTGATTTCACTGTATTTTATTCTGAAGGCATGTTACAATACAATTAAATTAAAAATATTAAGTCAAAACAATCTGAAGTACAAACAATCAGCGTGCCGTGGGAAAATGATCAAATGTTGACCCATACGCGGCGATAAAAAGTTTAGGAAGGTCTAGCTTGCAGGCGTCTTCCGTGCAGTCTTCTCTGTGCTGTGTTGTTTCTGATACCAACCCAAACAGCCAACTGTTGTGTCTGATGAAGACACAACAGTTGGAAATAAGCGTATTTTTAAAGTGAGATGGAGTTGTAGCCCTGTTGTGTGTGACGTGCACTAAGTAGCAAGTACCGATCATCGAAATACGTGGGAGCTCTTTCCCTACCACTTCAGTAGATTTTAGAGAAGCTGAACCAGAAACTAGTCCACAACCTGCTTACCGTGAAATGGTTAACATTTAGTCATCTTGAAACGTAATTTTTTTCACCCGCTTCAAGTTATCCTACGGCTCTGTAATGCAAATCTACTTAAAAATTTCGCCTCAAATTCATTTCTACACCTTGGCTATCACGAAATTCTTTACTATTCTGTCATTTATTTAATCGTTGTTATTTTCTAAGCAGATGGTTTTAAAGTTCATCGTATTAGGTAAAATTATGGCAGTGACACTCTTTTGCATATTCTTACACAATGCAGTTTGCTTTTATTTGTAGCATATTCAAATATTAAGAATTCAGAAGTATTTTACCAAAATTTTCTAATTTATTTAACTTTCGGAAAAGAGCGTGTATGATCTGTTTCTGAAATTTGTTTTCTACGATTCTTCGTGTGTGGAGGGGGTGAAATATCTAATGGTCCGTAACATGATTTTTGATAAGGAAAAAATTTACTTATGTTTTTAGGATTGTTAAAAAGATTCCATCACATAACCCGTATTTTCATAAGTTACGAGTATATTCTCTGCAATGGCATACTCTTCAGGTTGGCGAGCTCTTCTTTTCTTATTAAAAATTATTGCGACAAAAACTTTGTTATTAAAGTAAATGATACTCTTCCCTATGTTTTATTTTCACACTTTCAACATTTTTCGAAGAAAAATTCGGATTTTTTTTCCATTGATGGTTCAGGTTTAGAAAGTATCAATACTGTATTAAAATCTATTGCCACACTTAATTTAATGCAATGATTTATATTTATGCATTAGCCAATTGTGTTTGAGCTGAATAATCTTCAAATACTTAAGAATAGAATACTGAATTTATTGAAAGGTTTTGCATAGCGAAAGAAATTCTTGAAGCTTTTATTGAATTAATTATTATTTTACGTTACGTTAATGAAAAATAGAGAACGATTTATTAATGGTATAGAAAAATATGAAGATTTCGTAATACGATGAATGCAAAGACTTTATTATTGCGAAGGTTAAAATTATTTCATGTATAAGACAATAAAGGAAAATCTTTAATAATTATTTAATGAACCAATAGGATTCTCAGTTTTAGTGAATATCATGTGTTTTTGTTTAAAAATATGTCTTATTTGATGAATTGGTGTTCCGTGTTTGCCATTAGTCTCCACAACTGAAGCAGGGAGATAACAACCAATGGCAGCATGAACAAAGGTTTTGGCCGCTCTCTTTGTCTTAGACTCATTTAACTTCCACGTGACTTCCATGAAATTAATGAAAGCGACGGAGGTTTGCGTTAATGGATAGCTTCTTCCTTGTAAGATAAAATAGCGTTGCTCTGTTTTTGAATACTCTACCGATAAAATCGTGTCAATTACTATAATTTTAGTTCATCAGTCATGTTCAAATACAGTACGGCTACATTCAGATTAAACTGAACTTTTATTGTTTTACCAATGCTATATGTGATTTTTTTTTGTCTTGCTTCAGTTATAAATCTTGACAAAAAAATATATTACCATCAGAGGAAAATTTCAACAAATGCTTTATAATTTTTTGGAACTAAAACAAATGTTTGTTACGACGCTCTTGAATGGTCACAGGGCCTAATTAGAGTATATTAATTGAAAAATACAAATAATTAACATCAGAATTTTAAAGTTCTACAAAATTGTTTATGAGAGAAATACATATTTATATAACAATTTGTTAAGTTTGAAAAGTAAATGAGAGAAATACCACAAGAAAAATTGAAATTTAATTTCTGTATAAAATAGCATTAGAGTTATCTCTGAGTACATTTCAAATTAAATTTCGTATTATATCAAATGTCTGGAAAAGTTGAAATTTTTTAGTTTTAATCATCCATTGCAAGCTTATCGTTACGAGATTGCTGCAAATTTTGCTTTCAGTTAGAATAAAAGCAACTTGATTTCTATCTTTATGCAGATAGACCGTTAATCTTCTAAAATTAGGAATTGTCTTTAAATCAAATAGGATTGTTCGAGTCCCAAAATATCTTTGGTCTGTCTTGCGGAATAAGGGAGGTTGTGTGTTCTAGATGGTTTTTCAAAGTTTCGACATGCTTTGGTGCAGAAATTATAAAAAAAATTGCTACCTCAAGTGGATTTGCTTGTTATGTGATCCATCATTAATTAGTATAAAGCAGTGCTTCTCAAACTTTCAATGTATGCGACCGAATATTCAATAATAATTTGCATCGCGCCTCCCCCTAAATACAATACTCTACTACATGCATAACTCTACTATAGGCATTCTCCTCATCAACTCCGCAAATCAATTAAATTTAAATATTGCTTACTCAAACTCTCCAATGAGGTTTAATCACGGTACTGCAAATAGTATCGACTTAGCTATAACCCGTAACTTTTACTACCCATTTTAAATGTGCACTAAATCTGATCTCTCTTCAGATCGCAATCCAGTTTTCCTTTATTTTAAATTTAAAACGTTCTCTAATAACCATAACTCCAGGGCAGTTTCCACCTGTTGGTCGGATTTTATCAATAACTAAAATAAAAATTTCTCGCGCTTTTTTACTTTCATCCCAACAACATTCAAAAACTTCACATCTAGAAAGAAGATTGAAAAATTCACAAACACAATTCTCACTACTCATAGCCACGCCTTCCGTCCAATAGAAAACCAGCACAGCAGCTGCACCCAGCCTCACATCCACAAACTCATTCAGCAGAAAATAGACTCAGAAAACTATTTCACCGAACATGAAACTCAGTTCACAAAACAGAATACAATTGCGCACAATAATTAGTTAAAAATGCACTTAAACAATACTCCACGGACACTTGGAATGAAAGGTTAAAAGCACTTAACTCTCAAGACAATAGCCTTTGGCAAGTCAAAATGTTTTCAAAAACAAAAGACACATAGTTCCTCCTCTCGAATTTGAGACAGGAGCTGCTATTACAGACATACAAAAATCAAATCTACTCTTAAAAATAATTTTACTGAAAACACTACTAGCACTGCGGACAATAACACTGATACGCACATTAATATAACACGGTTAATTCTTTTCTCCCTTCTAACCCAACTACCTACCTCGAACCTACCTTGCTGGAAGAAATTATCACTTACATAAAAAATTCCGACAGTAAAAAAAGTGCCCGGTAAGGAGAGAATTAGAAAGAAAATGACAAACAATTTCCCTATTAAAGCTGATCTCATATTAATAATTCTTATGAACAAAATTCTTATACGTTTTTTTTCCCTTCCATCTGGAAGGAAGCTGTAATCTTCCCGATTTTAACACCTGGTAAAAATAAAAAAATATATATATTTCCGGGTTATTCTAAATTAATAAATTTACTATCCGGTCTAGACTCAAAAACTTTATTTCCCAAAATAACAACCTTAACTCGAACAAATATGGATTTCCTAAAAAACTCTCTACTATTCATCCTCTTCTTAAATTAATGGAAACCATTACTGCGCGCGCCGGTTTCGAGAAGCAAAAAACTACTCTGACGCTGTCTTTCTTGATATCTTGATATCCAGAAAGCCTTTGATAGGGTCTGGATAAACGCCCTAACCTTCAAGCTAATCATCTACAACTTCCCCTCCCTTCACTCACCTCCTCCATTCTTACATCACAAATCGCACTTCCTCCGTTCATATTAAGGAAACACTTTCTGACACCAAAAAAGTTTATGCCCGCATAGCGCAAGACTCATTGATTGGACCAACATTATTTAATCTTTACTTAAATGGTATTCCTTCATGCTCTCTCACAAACATAAACATGTACGTGGACGACACCGTGGTGCTCGAGTGCTACAAAACACCAAAAATAGTTACTTTCGCACTTAACAAACACTTGTCTCTACTGGAACAATAATTAATTTTTAAATTTTTTTTAAAAAAAGCTTTGAAAAATCCGCAACGGTTGCTTTCACGCGTAAACGAACATTTCCACCACCCACAATGTACAACACGATCATTCCCTGGTCTCAGGAAACTAAATATCTTGGACTGATTTTTGATAATAAGCCCACTTGGAAACATCAAATTACATATGTTCGCGATAAATTCCAGAAATTATGTTTAAATTTCCCCCCTAATTAACCGAAATTCTCATTTAAATTTAGAAAATAATGTGCTTCTCTACACAGTCGTTTTGCGTCCCATCATAATATACTCATGCCCAATTAGGGGTTATGCTGCTAAAAGTAATGTTAAAGTTCCTGAATTGCTTCAAAACACATTAATCCGAATGATCGTCGGTGCCAACAGGTTGATGTCTAATGACGACATTCGTAAAGCCATTAAAATTCCATCTTTTAAGAAGCACATTCAAAATTTAGCAATAGATTTCTTTAACTCTCTTAATAATATTGATAATATTAATATGCAAAACACTTAGAAAATTGTACAGCTCATATTAAAAGGAAGTGACCCAGAAGAATTCTCCGGGACTCGCGCGTATATATATATATAGTCCTCTCTAACACATTTAATTTAACTCTAAATTTCTATTACTTGTACTTTAATAGCTCTCATTCACTTATATTTTTATTGTACAATTTTATTAACTTATGGCAATGTGCGTTAAGCGCCCGCTACGTTTCGGTTCATAAACTGCAGCACTACCAAGTGCGGTCAATTCGGAGGAGGGTGACCCCTTCGAAAACCGGACGGTTGCTATTTTTCACTTCTTAAATTTTTTCACGCCTAATGGACATTGCTTCACAACACACTACTCTCACTTTTTCACCCCCTTGGCCCCTTTTAGAGCCATTCTCCTCACTTCCCCACAGCCAGTAAGAAGATTTTCTCTTCACTGAAGTCCAAACTATCTCTTCCAAAACCTCAGAAACCAAACTCCTTACCTTGAAGCCTCGCCTAATGGCCCGCCACTCATTCAATAGCCATGCAGCACTCTTCAAGCATGAAAACTACATCGTCGTTCTTCTCAAATAGACATTTTGCCAGATACGGGATTGAGGGTTTCTAGAAACCCATATGCCTGCAGAAATTTCCGTAGATTCCGCAGACTTAAAGCGGTTCTTACCATTGTTCATGAAGTCTACTCATGAATTGGAATTCTGGATCGGTTAAACACAACAAATCTGAAAATTATATGCTGGAAATTGACTACTAACCCTCTAAACTCAGCGGAGCTACATGAAAACGATGAAACAGCAAAGTAATATTCATGCGAATTGACTCTTGCTTAAATTCTCAATTTTCAGGATCAAACTTCTTGATGTAAAAAGAAACAATATAATTTTTTAGTCACATTCAATTTTTTATCATTGGAAGAGTTTCAGAACGGTCATTGTCATATGTATAGTTAAGCTGTCCCTAATTCCAAGCTTAAGGTTTCAGTGTGTTTAAATGCGTGAATATCATTTAACAAAGATTCTGAAAATAAAAATATACTGGAAAAATAGCAAAATGTTTTGTTCTAGTATATACTTTGCAATTATTTGCATGTGTATATATTATGTTACATGATTCTTTACACCTTTCTAAAAATTCAATTACAGAACATGTAAAACTTATGTTGAAATATTGTATGGTAATATAATGAAACAATTTCATCTCAGAGAGAATGCCAATAACAAATCGGATAATAATTTTTTTCTAATATTTTTCCTAGTATCTAAAAAAAAAACAATTCAAACATTTATATTATTAGGTAAAATAAAATAAAAACGCTGTTCTGGAGCAGGAATCGAACCTGCGGACACAACAGTCGATCGGATAACTACCACCGCAGCAAATGCGACCACTCACAATTTATAACGAGGCTCATACTGCAATATCGGAGAATTCAAAATTTGCCATTTTGTTTTGGCTTCTGCAGTTGCCGATGTATAACTCGGTCTACTTTCCTTTCAAGCACACCGCATTCTAATTGTTGTTGCTTGGATTTCATTCTTTTTTTTTATTTAACTTCTTTTACAAGTTTCACCGTTTTGCTTCAACATCGCAACAGCTGAAACCTCTTTTCGAGTGGTGACCGCATTCAGCAAACGATGCAGAAGTCCGATGCCATAACCACTCGGCCATCCTGAACTGCTGAATATTTTTTATGCTTTCTTTTCTTCCTTTCTTTCACGATTGATATTTTAGCGATGTGTTTCCAAACAATATTCTGATCATAGAATTGAAATAATTAAACTTCTTTTAATGCAATGGAAATTTATTTTCCTAGTGAGAAAAGAATTTGCGGGATCATCACTCTTTTACTACTTGTAGGGGGCGCTGCCTTTTGCTCACCATACTGTATATAGTTTACCATTTACTGCATACATAAGGCGCTGCCATTCTACCATACTGCAAGTAGTTTACTATATTGTAAATAGTTGCCACTATTTTTATTTTAGTAGTTTTATATATATGTTCATATAAATTGCTTTTAAAACTGCTTTTTAGATACAGCACTCACTTGGAAACAACATATTTTATATATACGCAAGAAACAAATTCCGGATCACGCTTAGATTAATTTACCCCTTAATTAACCGGAATTCTGAAATGACTTTCAACAATAAGATACTTCTCTACACTGCTGTTTTGCCTCCCTTCTTAAATTATGCTTGCCCTGTGTGGGGTTATGCAGCTAATACAAATATTAAAATACTAGAAGTCTCTCAAAGCTCTTATTTCAGAAATATTACAAGAGCTGGTAGATATACCAGAAATTCTTACATTTATAAAGCCCTTGACATTAAACCTTTTAAAAACTTCATCCAAACTCACGCAATTAAATTTTTTAATAACCTCCCCAAAACTAATAATTTAAATTTACTTGATATTCAAAATTATAACTTAAGTGATTCCTCTAAGAGACCTAGGAGAATACTCCTAGACTAGTACACCCCCCTTAATATTAACCCTTTGAATTCACCGGTGATGAATGCAAACTAAATATTCTAAAGTTTTTCCCCTTAATTTTTAATTCGTAAACTCTTTGTATCACTTAATTTCTTATCACTGCACCCACCAGGCAAGCATTTTCTTTTCTACCTTCATCCTGATTATCCCAACCTCAGGACAGCCATTAGAGAGCTTTCTCACTTATTGCAACCAACCAATGCAGTTGCCTCTAATCTAACAAATAGTTGATTGATTGATTGAATATTAACGTCGCACTGTTCAGCAACACGAGGGCTTTTGGCAACGGACCACGTAATTTTGAACCATGGCCAAGTGACGTGGACGACACCTGAGCTGGCACTCCACTCTCCTAACTACCACACCACACCAATGGGTCTAACAAATAGTACTTCCAACCAAAATCCTCAAGATCTCTCCCACTGAAGCCATCAAGAACACTTCTCAGACTTTGACGTCATCCACCTGCCTGATCTTAACATTCAACAAGATCTTCCTCTCTACAAACTCGATGAACTTTGTTCTCCCATTCAGAACTCCCACTTGTTAGTGCAAAAATACAATTTCAGATAGGGGATGGAGGATCTTTTGTAGATCCATATCCCTGTGACGTGAAGAAACGTGAAGAAACTTTTAAACTTCTTTAACCACTAAATCGTCGTTTCTTCTTCAGTCTTAAACTATATTTGGTTATATATTGAAGATTAACAATCTGGTCATATTGTATCGAATTCGACGCATTGCAAAGTAAAGGATTACGTTTTTGAATTAGTGAATGCTCATTTGCTCTCTTCTGGCAAGTGCAAGCCTCTCGAGACCGTCATGAACGGTCACGAGGAAGAGAGATCACGAGTTGAAGAGATGCAACTAGGCACGGAACATCCGCCTGCCGCCCACGTATCCGCCACCAACCCATCATCACTTGCACAAATAAAAAGCACAGAAAAGCTTATTAAAATAAAAGAATTTCGGATCAAGTTCCTCCAAGACCTGATCGAAATTGAAACTTTCGACAAAGACATCACCGATGCTGCTCAGCTGGAGGCTCTCACCAGGGAGAAACCACAAGCTGAACTGGAATTCGCTGTCAGAATGGGTGAGTTAAAAGCCCCGAGGAAAGATTAGACATCTACTTTGGTGTCATGGCTTCAGCCGCAAACTCCCACACCTCACAATGATTTATAACCAATCCGGGCTTAGAATTGCGTCATGAAACACCAACAGTATCCGATCACGTACTGTTGAATTACGTGATTTTATAAATGGGCATTCCCTTGATATTATTTTAATTCAAGGAACACACTTGAGACCAGGTGTAAATTTCAGAATTCCAAACTACACCACATACAGAAATAACAGGCAACATCAAACAATCCCGTCAGGAGGCACTGCTATTTTGCTAAAATCCTCTCTCAATCACCACCACATTCCAACTTCCCCTCTCGGAGCCGTTGAGTCGACGATCGTTGTACTCACCCCCCCCCCCCGAGGGAGGAACCACTACTAGTAGCGTCAATCTACATTTCACCCTCCACCCCTCCAGCCGACTGCATCCACGACTTGGAGAAAATTTTCACCCTCGGATACTTCTCCATTTTATGCGGAGATTTCAACGCTTATCATACTCATTGGGGCTGTCTTCACGACAACTCCAGAGGGCTGCATATCAAAAACTTAATCGACAATAATCATACTGATATACTAACCCCCGACACACCCACACGTTTTGGCTATAACTCCGCTTCCACAATCGACTTCGCTCTAATAAGAATTTTCCACTGGAATTCCAATATTATTTCTCTGCCGGAGCTTAGTTTCGACCACAATCCTTTAATTCTAAACTTCCAAACCACAATTCAGTTTAATTTTCCTACACGAAACGTGTGTAATGATTGGGAACGCTTTCGAACACTCCTCTCAGACATGCCCACTTTTCAACCAATCACAGCTCACACAGGAGAGAAAATTGAAAAGCAGGTCTCCACACTCACAAATCAGATTCTCATGTGTGGCCTACAACTCAGCTTCGAAACCTATACACACGAACAATAATTTTTACATTGATAGTGATTTAAAAACGCTCTTTAAACTTAGAAATAAAGCTCGCAAAATTTATCAATACACTCGCCATCCATCAGATAAAACTATTCTAAATAGACTCCAACACAAAATTCACAGGAAAGTGCGTGACTTCACTCAAAAGCAGTGGGAAGAAACGCTCACTTCTCTGGACACTGATGACAGCTCCTTATGGGGCTTAGCCAGAAGTTTCAGGATCTCCCATTCCTACACTCAAAGGACACACCACCATAGCATATTCGGACACAGAAAAGGCTGAAACAATAGCGAACGCTCTCAAAATCAATTTAAAATGAACGATATTTCCAATCCACATCACGACAAAAACCACAAACGGCTGGTTTCTAGATTGTTCTCTAACGATAACAATTTCGATGATAACCCAACTAACCCTAAACCCTCTGAAATTCTTACCTATATTAATAAATTAAAAATTAGGAAAGCCCCTGGAAGGGAAGGAATTTCGAACAAGATGGTTTGAAACTTTAATAAATTCACTACTAATATTATTGAAAATATCCTAAAAATGGGTTACTTTCCACCAGCCTGGAAAACAGCTTCAGTTACCCCAATTTTGAAACCTGGTAAGGATCCAACTTTACCAGAAAGTTTCAGATCCATCTCATTGCTCCCGATTTTCAGTTAGCTAGCCGAGAAAATTATTCTAAATAGGCTCTGCTTACATCTCAACACTAATGACATTCTCATTCCCCAGCATCTCGGCTTCGGAGCTGAACTCTCCACATCACACCAGCTTCTGCGGGTGGTGGAGTACATTTAAACAGGGTTTAAAGATCGGAAATCAAAACAGGAGCTGGTTTCCTTGATATTCAAAAAGCCTTTGATAGAGTATAGCACACAGGCCTACTTACAAACTGATCAAAATTAACACTCCTCCACCCCCAATCAAAGTAATCTCTTCTTACCTTTGCAATAGAACTTTCTCTGTGTCACAGTGAATAACATCCACTCTACTAATAGACCTGTACAATGTGGGGTCCCACAAGGAAGTTTATTAGCCCCTGCCCTCTTTAATATCTATGTAAATGATATTCCTAGGACCAGCCAGACCACAATTTGCATGTATGCTGATGATACCTCGATCTGCACGCAAAGCAACGAATTTGCTCTCATCACACACTTTCTACATAAACACTTAGCGAAATTAGAAGAATGGTTCTCAATCTGGAAAATCGCATCAAAAACAGAGGCCGTCTTCTTCTCTCATCACATTAAAAAACAACCACCTGATTTGTATTTACACAACACCCACGTCCCCTGGTCTCGCAACACTAAATACCTAGGTGTAATCCTAGATAAACGACTCACGTTCATACACACAACATATAACACACATTCGCAGAAACTTCAATATTACCGTGGCTAAAGTTAACCCCTTAATTGCCAGAATTCATGTTCTATCTATTAAAAACAAAATGCTTACTTATAAAATGATCCTCCAACCTGTTCTCACTTATGCCTGTCCAATTGTGGGGCACGCAGACTATTCTAACATAAAAATTTTAGAAACTGCTTTAAATAAAATAATTAGAATTATCACAAACGCAGACTGGTTCATCTCTGCCCTAATGCTCAAAACTCTTAAAGTATTCAAGAAAATAGCCATTAAATTCTTTGCAAAAATAGACTCGCATGATAATAGAGCAATAGCCAGAATTGAAAAATATAATTTAAATCCTCTTTTTAATTGTCCTCAAAATATTCTTATCTAAATTCATCTTTTAGAAATTGTTTCCTCTGCGATCTTCAAAATTATCCGAACTCGCTATCTTCCAATAGGCAACTCTTCAGACCGAGGGCTGATTTCGACTAAGCTGGTTTTCCGCGTCGCTCGTTTTTTCTCCCTCCTCATTCTGGATTTTCAAGCCGACTGCGCTAGCTCGGTCTCCAGGCTAGCCATCGTTCGGCACAAATGGTTTTCCTGCACATACACAAACTCACAAACAATTACACTAAATAATTAAAAGTAATCTCACTCACTTTCAACACCATTTTTTCACACCCTAATGATTCTTAAATTTTCATGCAATTTTATTATCATCATGTAACTTCTTAATTTTACATTTTAATTTCATTTTTAACTATAATTATTTTAAAGCAGCAAAGGGCTAAGGTAAAGCCGAATCAATGCTCACTCCCCATTTTTCCATGACAGAAGTTTAAGCTTCCCTGCGGGAATCAGGCACTCCATCTCAACCATTCAACTTATAACCACTAAAAAAGAATGACACCTTTTACATCAGCAGAGACCTCAAACAACTCTTCAAGGATAGGAATCGTGCCAGAAAAACCTGGCACTACATGAGAAGTCCTGCTGGCAAAAACAGTTTAAATATTCTGCAAAAGAAAGTCAAGAAAATCACACAAGATCACATACAAAGAGAATAGAACGAGTCACACTTGCCTGCCTAGAAGCCGAGGACGGCACTCTTCAGAGCGCCGCTCGATATTTTAGGAAGCAAGCTCCCCCAATACCAGGCCTTATAGGCCCAGCCAGGATTGCATATAGAGACGCAGGCAAAAGCGAGGTTATTGCAGATTCGCTCCAAAAACAAATAATATTACCAATAACATGGATAGGACAATAACACATGCCGTTCACACCTATCTGGAAAACGAAAATAATTTTACTGACATTCCTCCCCCACCCCCTACCAAGTGAAATCATCGACTATATTAAAAATACTAACACCAAAAAAGCAGCGGGAACGGATCGCCTTAGTAATCACATGTTAAAGCACCTCCCCCTGATTCCAATCTTTGAATTAACAAGCGTTATTACAAACATTATTAAGCTCGGTTACTTACCCTTGCAATGCGTGGCCGCGGTAGCCGAGTGGTATAGGTATCGGATCGTGAATTGCCTTGTCACGAGTTCGAGCCCAGTACCACTGAAGACCCGCCGTGTAGGGCATTAAATCTGTCGAGAGCTAAAACGTCCTACCGTTGGTGTGGTGTAGTAGTTAGGAGAGGAGGTGCCAGCTCAGGTATTCAAACATTCCTACACAATGAACAAATTACCTTGGTGTGTCACGTTTGATAACAAACTCACTTTTAGACCATATATCACATGCATACGTTGTGACGGGCTCACACGTCTTTTCTGTAACATAACCTCTGGGTTCTTTGACGGCCAAGATTAATGGCAGATCTTTTCCAACCCAAATCCAAGAAGTGAAATACGATTATGAAGTGCAAATAAGATAGCTTTTAAAAGAAAAGAAGTTTCACAGTAAGCAGAATGGCAATTTAGGGTAAAATTATGTTTGGAAGAGATACGAGTGTGAATTGACGGCCTATCATAAAGTTACTAAGATATTCACACACACACAGCTATTGATACAAGGTGCATACCATTGCACGCGCGTCCAAGTGTTTCGTACCATGATAGAATCTTATTTTGGATTAAGGTAGGACTGATTATTTGATATTAAGACTTGTAATATTATCAGAATTGAAAGTAGGCGGATAATATAATTATTTAGATAAGTGGTCTAAGTTACGCGATCCAGTTTAACTATTGCTGTGTGTTTGGGTTTATTAGATTCTCATTAAAATTTATCTAAATTATTAGAGATTTAAGTTATATTCTTAATAAAGTCATATTAAGAATTTTAAAATGTCTATTCAATTTGACAATCCCACACCTCTAATTAACGCTGACAATCAAAGACATGGTCATGAAAGAGCAACCATATCACAACGTGGAAATTTTGTTAAAAAAGTTCACGCGTTGACCCCTCTAATTAATCGAAGATCTAAATTAAGCAGATCTAATAAATTACTTATTTATATTCTACTTCTTACGCCTGCCCAGTTTTGGGGTTCGCAGCTAAGACACACACAATCCAACTAGAACGAATTTAGAACACCACACTGCGGCAAATCTTGTGTGCCAAATGGTACATGAGAAATGCCGCCCTCAGAAAAACCCTTAAATTCAAAACTATTCGACAGTTCATTCAAAAGCTGTCGAAAAAATTCTTTGCAAACATCGACAAATCAGATAATGCCTCGATCCGAAAAATCGAGAAATATACACCATCCAGATACACGAACAGACCCAGACAAGTTCTTCTAAATTATTTCTAATACTAATCTTAATATTTCTCACACACCATCAAGTATTCTAATCATTTATCTAATTATTTTGTAATAGTACCACTCTTCTAAATTGGTAAATTTTACTTCGAACAAAAAATTCCCACTTTTAAGTTTCAGATACATGACCAATAGGAGAGCTCCTTTGGCCGTACGGCCTCTGGAAGCTCTCGCACCCGGGCAAGATGACGATATCTCTCCCGGGACCGAAGTCACCTCTTTACCACAACAACCAATCACAGAGCTCCCTCTCGCAAACGCGGGATAGGAACGAAAATCACAGCACTTCTCACTCATACAACAAGCCACGAATAACTGCTACCCCATTGGTCAGCCAGTCAAATCTCCCGAGGCTCTCATTTTCTGAGGGAGTTGCAAATAACTTGTAAATTTTCTGAACGTAATACTTAACCCTCCGGGTGGTTTGCTTCCTCCTGAAAAATCATTCCGAAAGCGTTTACTTTTATTTTGAAATCTCCTTCAAAAATGCAACAAAACATTTTTGAAAATTAAAAAGAGTTGAAAAAAATTTATTTTGGTATTGCGATTTGAACCAGAAAAAAGCATTCTGTATTCCTTTTTGAATGTGAGAGTAAGAAAACGCGCTCACTTTCCTGTTTTTAAAAAAGGTAATGAGGTAAAAAGAGTAAATCTCTTTTTTTAAACAATAAGAGAATAAATGGTACATACACATACGGTGATATACATACGATGATTATATTTATTAAAAAATACCGATCTTTCTCTATTCAATTATATTTTTTTAATTTAAAATAACATAAAAAAGGATTTCAATGCTTTTAATTTATTTAAATTTAAATCATATAAATGAATATTTTTCGGAAAAAATCTAAATTTTCATTCCTAGTGCCCTCCTTTTCGAACTTCTTGTATTAAATAAAAATATCTTCTCTACATCGGCATTTGTGATGGTAATAACACACATTCAGTCAATAATTTTTAATTTTAATGGGGGATATACTTTTTCTTCATATGTGTGTGTGCGCGTGACAGTATTTCTAACTATTTTCTACTCAAGTTTAATTTTTTATCTTTCTGTTTCTTTTATTACTAGGAAAATTGTCATCGTTAACTACATTTTCCCACACAAATCAGTCATTACAAATTCTATATATACTGTGAGAAAAAGTTCTCCCCAATTATTTTTGTCTTTCAAAACAGTACACTTAAAACAATTTTGTTCAGTGAAGTTAACCGACAATTCCACAATGTATCCATACCAAATTTTAAAAACAATTTTAACATTTGGAAATGTGTCCTGTATTAAATTTTTTGAGTATACACAAATTTTGCTTGCAGTGGGGAAGACATAGTATGAGATGGGGTGTATGGTTTTGAAAGAATGTTTTCGTATGTGTAGAGTATTTTTGAAAATTTAAATATCACTGAATCTGATCATATAACTACAAATGAGATTTATTTTAGTGTGTGCTGGTATAAAAATAAAACCCTTCACTGTTAAACAGCCCATGAGTTTATATTCAATATCAAACTATTCGCAAAGTTGCTAACGATTTCTATTCAAATTGAAATATAAATATATCTTACTGCAGTCAAAAATATTCATAATCTGTAAAAATCCTATTCCTCCATTTATGACAGTACATTTTAAAAATTGTAGCTGAAAGCAATTTTCTTTATATTTATAAACAAGGCATGCAAACTCATACAGTTATAAAAATGTCTTTATCATTTTTAAATATACTGCTATAAAACGTACATGGATTGTAAGATCAGTTCTAAAATCCTAAAAACTTTTAGAGGAGCAAAAAACATATAATTTTGGATATAGATCAAAATTTTAATATAACACACAAATATACATGTTATTAAGCAAATGCATTTGAAAGATCCTTCTGAAATAAAAGTAATTGAAATAAAAATGTTTAATTTGCAAATGATTGGAAATAAATTTTTATCTAAAGGGTATCCCCAAAGTGAGGCAATCCTCAAACATAAAACTCAAACTCAGTGGCACAACTATACATGAGGGCCAGGGCCTAATATTCCCATCCCAGTATACGT
>BMAV01028243.1:910253-923295 GCA_019973955.1 Trichonephila inaurata madagascariensis
CGTGCGGTTCACCTTCAGCAAGATGGTTAAACATAGTCGTTTCTTCTAACAGACTTTTTGCCAGATACGGTTTTAATTATTCCTAGGAACCCAGATTTTAGCAGAATTTTCCGTAGGTTTAAAATTGCTTAGCTTTTCCAGCTTGGTTGTTTGATTCAACTGAGTATGCGGAGTAGCACCCCTCATTTGGTGACCTTATTTTAACCGCCTTCTATGCTGCTGTTTGATCTGCTACAGGATGTCGCTGCCTGCCTCTATTCAACTGCTGTGCTGAAGTGTCTACTTGTTGATCTTGCCCCCTGACTTTCCGTTTCTCCTCATGTCATCAAATCTCTCTTACTTGGATTTACTGGAATCTATTGCGTTCTCTTATTCGTGCTGAACATATTGCATTTTCTTTCGGAACACCTTGTGCTAAAATTGGACTTAGCTGTCCACAAATGTAAAACATTAAAATACGTTTTGCGTTCCCCAGGGTTTTAGAATAAAACATTTTTAATGACTTTTCACATATTCCACTACCTCAGGAAATTATTAAAATTTTGATTATTTTGCGTTATATATTATATCAAATTTTTGTTGAGGACCAGGAACATAATTCTCTAATACAATAGTGAATCGGGAAACTATCAATGTTTGCTATTGTGGCAATGTATTGTATTTGGCGTATATATTCCCATTGCAGATTCTAATTCAGTGCTTCTCAAACTTTCAATATTTGTGACCCAATTTTAAAACTTAATTTTCATCGCGCTTCTTCCCCTCCATACAGCATATTTTCCTAGAATCTCCATAATTAAAAAAAAATTGTCTATAAATATAATTTCAAATATTTGATATAATCACTAAATGCTATCTTAAGTTATGTATAATATGGAAAAAGTGGAACAAAGCATTGCCCAGGAGTTGAACCTATATTCAATCGGATAACCCCCGCTTTACAAAGGCGACCAATACTTGTATGAGGAAAGGACCCTTTTAAATAGTACAGGAGACTCGAAAGCTTGCATTGAGGTATCCGCAATTACCGATGTTATTCTCGGTCTACTCTTTTCTCTGAAATAAATCACAATTTACGCGTATTTTATTTTTCTTGTCTTTCATTCTCTTAAGATTCAGCATTGCCAGCCCTTTAATTTCTGTAGCGTCAGTTCAATACTGAATGAAATGAAACCATGAAGTGGCCGCTTTTAGCAAACATTGCAGAAGCCGGATTCTTTAACCAGTGATCTCCAACCCTCGGTCCAAGGATCAAATACTACTGGTCCGCACAAGAAACATTAAATTATTTCTCTTTTCTTTACTGTTGTATATTTTCTTGGATTTGAGCTACTTTTTATGAAAATCACTTTATATTCCTTGTTAAATACCTTTATATTCATTCTTTGGTGTAACTCTATTTTATTCTGAAGTCGCGATTAAATACAATTAAATTAAAAATTTTAAATCAAAACAGTCTAAAATATAAATAATCAACATCCTCCCCTACAGCAGGACGCGGTAAAATTAACAAACTTTGACCGGTCTCGTGGCGATAAAAAGGTACTGGCGAACACTGGCTTTATCCGCTCGGCCATCTTGAATGGAATGTTACTTTCTGGTGTTTTTTCTTTATCTTCTCTTTTCCTAAATATTATTTAGCGATATCTTCAAATAATGCTCAAGGGATAGAAGGAACTTTAAACACCAGCAGATCTCTTTTACTGGAATAACTATCAATGTTTGCTATTGCGGCAACACTTTCGACACTCCATCCTAATCCCTTAACAGTGATCCGCTTTAGAGGGATAGGGGCTTATAATAATAGAGTTGTGCAAGATTTACAGGCTAGAAAAAGAGAACTATAGGAGTGTGCGCATTGCTGAAATAGCATATTTTTCGGTGCTGTCCCCTCCATTATAATTTTATATCTTGTGATTGATTTTATCCTTAGACCCAATTGGCTTAGTGGTCGATACCTGAAGCTGATCATCAGCGAAAATTTAGTGAAATCTATGATTTGAATCTTAAATCAGCCAAAACCTAATAAATGGCAAAATTTTACTTAATTGAAAATTAACACTGTTGAACGTTTAAAATCAATTGATCCGCATTACTTGTCATACATTCACGACAACTAGAAGATATAACAACAAAGCATTGTAATGTTTTTTTCATTGTATTTTAAATGCATTATATTCAGTGTCAAGTTGCTAATATTCTTTAACAAAAGTACAGATATTTTTATCACAATCCATTTTTAGGGCAAAAAAAATTAAATTAGCCTGAGTTATATGTAGATATATTTTGCCAGGTATTTCAAACCTACATTTTTTTATTATTTATGAACAGAAGGATCACATTTATGAATAAAATGCAAATTTAACTTTAGAATTTCGGAAGTGTTGCTGAATCTTGAAACGTCGATGTAGAGCTTTTTTGAAACTTGTCGATATTAAGCGAAAAACTTGCATAAAATGTACATTTTAATATATTTTTTAAAAAATATATAATTATGCGAAAATCTACTCTATTAATAAAACAATAATAATTTCGTAAAATGAAATGAAAATATAAAGAAAAAAATAACAGCTTACTTTATGTTTCATCAATTCTTATAAGACCGAAATTTTTGCGCATTATTCCACATGTCATTTTTACAAGAACGCATTTTATTTGTAATAATTTCGCGACATTTCTTTTGGTTTATACGAGTACTTCTTTCGATGATGAACATTTTTAGCTCAGATCTTCAGATCATTCTACCTTCATTTACTAGAATTTTCCTTACAATCTGCATTTATTTCTTCTGCTAATTTTTGGATAAAAATAGACCTTGATAGTTTTTTTCTCAATGTACTTTTTAAAATAATCCAAGCGTTTATGGAAGCAAAGTTTCATATATCAAAGAATGTATAAGAACTGTGCCCATCTTCTTTCATTTGTTTTGACCTAGAATAAAACACCTTTATGTTCAAGAATTACACCACAGTTTGTTACATTAAAATCTAAAGGTTTCATATATTTCTTTCATTTTCTTACTACTGCTTGATATATAAAAATTAGAGAATTCTTTTTTATTTTACATCTATAAAATCTGTCTTGTGTCTGTTCTTTTTCAGTCTTTATGTTGAATATAATTTTTTTGACAGACTTCTAACAATTTCATCTGTCTCTATACATCATTACAACTAAAGTCATCGAATGAACTAGTTGTAAAGTCATCATTACAACTAGACTTAAGAAATTACACACCAAAAAGTTGCCAAAATTAGTGATAGAGTGGGTTTTCACTTACATCAGAGGTCAAACTGTTAACACTACTACATTGCAGTACTAAAAAGACTTCGAGAAAAAATTAGGAGAACAAGTAATACAAAAAAAAAACTAAGTAAATTCCTACTAAGAAACAACAAAGAAATATTTTATTTTATAGTTACTTTTTATCAAATAATTACAATTAATATAGATATGTATATACATATGACAGACTCACAATTTTAAAAGATAATTAATTTATATTAATTATCATTAAAGTATCATATTGTCATCCAAAACAATCGTGTCTATAAAATTTCAGTTCAACTGAATACTTTAAAACTCGAGAAAAAAAAAATCTTTTAGTCTTGCCCAAATCACAAAAGTGAAGCCAATGTGACTGTATCTGTAATTCTTTAAATAATTAGTTTCAGTCCATTGATTTTAATAAATTATAATTAAATTATAGTATTGTCACCCTAAACAATCGTGTATAGAAAATTTCAACTAAAATGAATGTTTTAAAATGTGAGAAAAAACATTTTAAAGTTTTGACACAAGTCGCCAAAATGGTCGCTAAGTCACGAAAAATGACACCAACGTTGATTTTTTTTTATAATTCTTTGAATAATTAGTTTTAATCAATTTATTTTTATTAATTACAATTAAATTACTATTTTGTCATCCAAAAAAATGGCGTATATAAAATTTCAGCTCAATTGAGCGCTTTAAAATGTATTTTATAAACGATTGAAAATTTGAATAAGATAAAAATATGTAGAGTATGAGCTAATAGTAGGAATTAAAAAAAGGGCCATAAGTGGGGATTGATGGATAACTGTTGCACCAATATAATGCACCCGCTCACACAGCCAAGTCTGTCCAGCAGTTTGTGACCCGCAAAACGTAGACAGATTAAGGTATCCGACTACGTTCGGAACCGTGATTTTAAAGAGCGTATAAATGGATAATTTTCATGATATTTAGTGTCACTTATATTAGAATATATGTATAAAATTGTTTGAAGGACATTTTGACAAAAAAAAAAAGTTATTTAAATACAATATTTTGGCAAAAAACTAACTTTGAATAATCTTTTTTCAAAATGTTCTTTTGTGAAAAATGCGCCTATTATAATAATATTTTGCCTGTATATAGCTCCGACTTCTGTACAGAGGCTCAACTAGAATTTTTGAAATATATAACTTAGAAGTGGGTTTATCCATATTTTACGACAACAGAGGGGAGCAATTTTAAGAAAAAAGCACCAATAATTATTTCATTTGGTGGTAATTCTGAAATTAATGTGAATTTTTCAAAAATTCTAGTTGAGCTTCTGTATAGAGGTATGAGCTTTATACAGGCAAAATATTATTATAATAGAAGCACTTTTCACAAAAGGAGAACATTTTGAAAAAAGATTATTCTAAGTTAATTTTTTGCCAAAATATTGTATTTAAATAACTTTTTTTTGTCAAAATGTTCTTAAAACAATTTTATGCAAGTATTCTAATCCAAGTGACACTAAATATCATGAAAATTATCCATTTATGCGATTTTGCAAAATTACGGTTCCGAACGTAGTCAGATACCTTAACGTGGATCACACCTCATAAGTCTGTTGCGTTAAAAGGTAAAAATAAGACGAAATTTGTTTCCAATATTATAATAATACAACAAAAATATATTGTTTTCTTTCACAACTACACATACTTAAGTATTTCTTTTGATTAAAATAGTAAACAAACGTGGCCACGGTAGCCTAGTGGTCAAGGTTAAGAACTTGATGTTTAAGTGTCATAAGTGGGAACCTAAGGCCACTGAAGATGCGTTTCAAATCTTCCAGGCTTGAAAGTCCTCCCGTTGCTGCGATGTAGAAGTTTCTAGAGTCTAAGGCATCTCAGGTGTCCTCCTCATCACTTGAACATGGTTCAAATAGACGAGGTGCGCTAATAGTTCTCGTGTAGCGCCTCATTAATACAACTCTCACTCACCATCATAGACAGCAGAGGGAAATTAAACAATAAATTAAACTTTAAGCATAAAATCTAGAGTATAAAGAGGATAGATAAGAAATAAAACAAGAAATTTTCGAACCAATTTATTATCTTCTCATCAATCTCAAAAACCATCTGCACTAATCTCTCTGTCAGCTATTTTAGAAGGTAGTAAACACCTCATAAAACTATATATAACATACATAAAAATTTCCTTCAATATCTCATCTCTCAAACAACAACAAAAAATGGAACGCTTATATAACGTATGATTTTTATTAGATCATGATTTCTTTTTCTTCTTGTCTTGTCAAAGGATTTAGTGCATTTGTATATTAGTCCAAAATCCCCATTAAAAAGCGAGGCTAGGTCTAGAGCTTGGGGACTGTTAAGAATGTCCTGTGGTGATGCATCAAGTTTAAGAATGGCCTTGCAGTCAAAAATATGGTCTGATCCAGCGCTTTTTAAACAGTGAGGAGTGCCCCCTAAGGGGGCGTGATAACCCTTGATGGGGGCCCCAAGTGTATTGAAAAGTCGAAAACAAAATATTTAAAAAAAATTATTATTTTATTTAAATTAAGCAAACAAAATACATTCAGACATTATAAAAACACATACGCACATTTACACTGATATAATACACTTATAAGTGTATTAGTACTGCACAATGTTTTGTATAATTAATTTAACAATACTACGCTAAGGACAAGTTTAATAATTACCAGTACTCAACGCGCTTAGTGTTAATCGTTGCTTATAATGTTATATATAACATTATAAGCAACGATTAACACTTATCTTGACCATGTGTACGGTTTATAATTAATTCCTTAGTTTCCTGTAAGGGCTACGCGATTCGCTCCACAAGGCCACTGTTTTGCACGAATGCTCGCGTATGTAGTGTATTGGGGGGTGGAAGGGAACAAATAAACAAATCCTCTGAAATAAGTAAATCCTTCCACTTTCAAGGGCATTTTATTGCATTCCAATGCCTTCAGAATGGTTTTATGGATAGCAGTGAACAGAAAAAATTGTATTTCGGAAAGACTTATGTATATGTCCGGATCAATTTACTCACTGGCTGAGCGAGAGGTTTATATACCTCCGTGACACTTATAAGAGGTTGAAGCTGTATTGTAGCTTTAGCGTCAAAGTATAGTATTATCGAATTCACACACACACAATACATTGTTATTGTTTGAAGGAGGGAGCGATGAGAAAGGTCTGATTGAATATTGGGTCGCAAGTTTTGAAAGTTTGAGAAGCACTGGTATAATGTTAATTCGGTTTACGAACATTTTCTGCAGATAGGGTAAGGTCAGGAATTATCTGAAGTTATTTTCATACCTTTGAATGGACTCGTGCGGAATCTTGCTGCCGTGGGTGACTAATTTCTAGGGCAATCGAGCTCTGGGATAGTTGGTTTTATGAAACACTGCTTAGAAATTTGGCTCTTGGTGACCGCGTTTTCATTCTCTGAGGTGATAGTGAAAGGCTGATCCAAGTCCCGAGTTTCCTTAGCGAGGACGTCCACACATTCATTACCCTCATTGCCCACGGGGCCTGGAACCTATTAGAGTATATTTGGTTTATTAATCTTTCTGAAAGATTATGAATTGAAAATATATAAAAAAAGAAAGAGAAATGTTTTAATTCAGGTTATTTTCGCATTAAAAAAATCCGCAAAAAGATTTTTATTTCACATGTAAGTACACTTTCATAACAATTAAAATTTATATAATTGGATATTTATTTTCCTGTAATATAAGGAAACACATATTTTGCCAGAATCTAAAAGCGGCAGGTAAAAAGATGGTTTAAAATAGCAGAATTTGGTAGTAAAAATTAGGAGATAAATTTTGTATATTTTAAATATTTTATAATCTCTAAATGCGCTATTTCAAATTTTATAGCATGCGGAAAAGAAAAAAAAAATGGCTTTTCAGGAACAGGAATTGAACCTACAGACACAACAGTCGATCGGAAATCCATCAACTTTACAAATGCGGCCACTCGCTGGATCCGATACAGCCCTTTCAACTAGTACTGCGAGATCCAATGCTTGCCATCTCTCCAATGGCTTCTACAATTGCCGATAGGATTAGGTCTGCTGTTCTCTGAAAAGTTCCACAATTAATTGTTAATATTATTTATTTATTTATTTATTTTTTGCCTTTCAGCATTTTTGCATGGATATCACAATACACACCACAGACAGTTTCTGTTGTAATTTTCCAATACCGCGTGGACTGAAGCCAAAGAGTGCCCACCTTTTGCAAATATTGTAGAAGTCCGATACCATAACCACTCGGCCATCCTGAAAGAAGTATTCTTTTCTTATACCCTTTCTTTTTCCCTCTCTTTCTTTCCCGAATAATGTTTTTAAAAATTAATTTCGAACAATATTCAAGTGATATATTTTAAATTATAATTTCTAAAATATTGCTATGAATTTTTTGTAAATAATAGGTAAAATGGTATAAATAATTATATCTGGATGTGTAATCCGTTGATATTACTCTATATTGTATTTATTATATGTTAAAATTGTAATATTCGCAAGCAACGTCGTTCCTTACATTATAATGACGACTCACAATAGAAAATTGGCGAAATCTCGTTGATAGAGATACAAGTTGACTTCTTGGCGATCATTTTGCCGACTTGGTAACCATGTTGGTGATTATTTGTGGCAGGTTTGTAACCATATGGAATCTTCTGGAAATTAAAGGAAATATCAACTAATATTACGATCTATGAAGCAAGTAGATCCTTCGAGAAAAATCCGTAAGGCTTTAAATAGGTAGCCGCTTGCCGAATTTGAATTGTCTTACTTTGACCATTGCCCAGTCAGTATTATATTAATTTGACTTGCAATTAGTAGTATTGATTTGGCCGTGAAGAGTCGACTAGCGATTAGTCATTACTTCTGCTGTTGAGTAGGACGAGCAAGTGCTTGTGAATAATCTTTTACATACTTGTATTTTAGACACTGATAGTTGCGTCTGAACACCGTAGTAGGTGTGAAAGCCTGCTGAGATTTATTCAGCGAATATAGCTGCTGTACTTCAAGGATTGTTCTCCGACAGTAAATTTCCATCTCTCGCTCCTGAAGTACTATCTCTCTCTGTAAGACTGATTGCATTAAATCCTCGAGCGCCGATCAACGTAACGATATTATTAAATGAAATAAGTTTATTTCGCTACTGATAAAGTTATATACAGTATAAAAAAATCCATTACGCACATTTACAAGAGATACAGCATGAATTTTATATTTTTTAAATTTTCCTATTTTATAAATTCTCTCTCTCTCTCCCTCTCTAAAATCTCTAGACGACTCTCTAGTATACTGTCTTATATATTCCACTCAATCTAACATATTCAAATATTGATTATGTTACGCATTATCTCAAAAAGTTCTGTATAAAATCAAGAAACTAAAATAGCAACAAAGAAATGTATAGGATAACTATGATTGTTTGTTATAGCGATAACATCCTCGATCCCACTGAAATCACTTTATAGTTATATGCTTTAAGGTATCCGGCTATGTTCGGAACCGTGATTTTGTAAAAGTGTATAAATGGATAATATTTATGCTATTTAGTGTCGCTTAGATTAGAAACCGTATATAAAATTGTTTTAAGAATATTATTAGAAAAAAAATTATTTAAATACAATATTTTGACAAAAAATGAACATAGAATAACCTTTTTTCTAAATGTTCTCCTTTTGTGAAAAATGCTTCGATTATACTAATATTTTGCCTGTATATAGCTCAGATCTCTGTACAGAGGTTGAACTAGAATTTTTGAAATATATAACTAATAATATATAACTATATATAACTAAATATAAAGAGGATTCATCCATATTTAACTAGAACAGAGGAAAGAAATTTAAAGAAAAAAAAACACCTATAATTATTTTAGTTGGTGGTAACTCTGAAAATAATGTGAATTTTTCAAAAACCCTAGTTCAGACTCTTTGGAGAAGTCTTTACTTTATATAAGCACACAAATTATTATTATTATTATAGAAGCATTTTTTTATAAAGAAAGAACGTTTTGAGAAAAGGTTATTCTAAATTCATTTTTTGCCAAAATATTGTATTTAAATAATTTTTTATTGTCATAATGTCCTTAAAATAATTTTATACATGTATTCTAAACTAAGTGACACTAAATATCTTGAAAATGATCCATTTATGCGCTCTTTAAAATCACGGTTCCGAACGTAGTCGGATACCTTAATGGAAAAGGGATTATAATGATAGAATTATGCAAAATTAGCAGGACAATAAATACTGATAAGAATGTGCATATATATATGCATGTAGATACAGTTATAGATACATACTCGTAGATATAAATATTGGTACTAGGTAGGCTGGATGGCGTAGTTGGTTTTGAGCCTTTGTTGTACGCTCAAGTTTGTTGGTTCGACCTGGCCCTAGTCGCTAGTGTTGTATGAGGCAAAAAGTCGACAGCGTATGATACTACGGCATGTTAATGATCCATATACAGCTTGTTTGGCTTGTGTAATCTCAGCAATATTAAATTCCTGGTAGCATCGTCAGAGTTCCGGTGCCTTCCTCTGCGGAGGAAACTGGGCATCAAAATTAATTTGTGGCAATGGATATTCACCTATATGAGGACCCACCAAAAAGTGATACCAGCTCCCTGGAAATGTACTAGGTCTGTAATTGTAATTACCGAACCACTGCCTCATTAGAAAAAAATGTGTATATGTGTTGAGAGAGAATTGTGTTCTTTTCACACGAGGTCCCTCTTTGTTAGTATTCCAAGTCTGTTGAGATAATTATTCTTAGACCCTATTTGCTGAACGTCCATTACCGTATAAACACCTTTGGCGAAATTTTAGTCGAATCATGGGTTCGAACCCTGAATCAAAACACTATTATACAGCACAATGTTATTGCACTGGAAATTTACATAGCTTAGTCTGTAAATTCAATTAAATCATATTATTATTCGGGCATTGTCCAAAAAGTTAGTCATTTATAGCAAATAATTGTTATTGTTACGTTGATCGGGTTTCGAGGATTTTATGCAGATAGGTCTTAAAGAACAAGACAGTTCTTTAAGAGAGATGGGAATTTATGGTCGAGAAAACCAAACCTTGAGAGAGAAATACTGGATTCAGCAACTAAATTCTCCGAATAAATATCAGAGTGTCTTCACACCTTCAACAGCCCTCAAACACAGCTAACAGTGTCTAAAATACGCGTATGTAAAAGATTATTCCGAAGCACCGCTCGTCGTATTCAACAGCCGAGCTCATCAGTAATTAGGGTCAAAAACGGTTATACATTTACGTGGAACCTTAGAGATAGCTCTATTATCCACTCATCATAATAAATTGAACAGAGAACAATTTGTTGAAGTTACATAAAAATAAAAAGCAGTCCACATTAAATGCAGCGCAATAACGCTGGTGGAGGGGTGGGTGGAAACCACTCTCCCAGTTGATTTAGTTTCTGTTTCGCCTTCGTAGGAAAACGAAGAGAAAATGACGTCACATCTCCATGACAGCAAAGCCCGTCTTTCAACCGTCTGCCGCATCTTGATGGAACAAGGGGAGAAGGGATATATTTTTTAATAACAAGGATTAAGAGAATAATATTTTTAAGTCCGTTACACGTTACCTCTAAGATAACTGCGTGCGGTTATTGAAAGGAAGTTTTAAATAACCACTTGGAAGAAAAAGTAAGAAAAGGTAGAGGAGTTTGAAATAAGATCATGAGGGGTGAAGTTGCCACACAAAACGCGATCAAAAACTTCCATGGCGCTATTAGGGTCAAGGCAAGCCTACTAATCGATAGTCAAAAGCATACTAACTGATTTTCGGGTAGGATCTCTCTATTTAAGAGCTGCTTTCATCATAGGTATAGAAAATAGTGTATTTCTCAACAAATTTCCAGAAGAATCCAGAGGGTCTCCAACTCGCCAAGTCACTAACTTTGTCGCCAAAAAGGAAGCCAAATTGATCACCAAAAATATTGGCAACTTGGCTCCATCGCCAGGATTTCGCCATGTTCCCATTGAATCGACATTACAACATAAGGGACGGCTCTTCTTGCGAATATTACAATTTTAACATGTGAAATAAATATAACATAAAGTAATATAAGGGCATTATACAGCCAAATATAAATTATTTACACTATTTTACACAAAATTCGTAACATTGCACATCCCGGGCAGTACAATCTCTAAGTAAGAGGCAGACAGATATAAACTATTCTCTATTTTACAGATATATAAACTCTATTCTCATAATAATCAAATATAAAGTAACAAATACTCAACAGCACATACAAAGCAAAAAAATTCAAAATACATGTGAACAGATACAAACATAAATTACAACACTAAAATAAAACTAAGGAATTAGAAAAGAGAAATAATTTACATTGTTTACAAAATAATTCTAGTGACTATGGTCTGAATTTAAGAAACTTTTTCAACTTGGTCAAGATAAGGGGCTATCCTATTGTAATGTATTACCTGAGGTTTTGAGTGGGGAGTTTTCTGTATCGGAACCACAACGTCATTCAATCTTTTTAGGCCTGTGTAAGGCCTCCACAACTACTTGCATGAAACTAAGGAATGGCGACATTCTACGAACAAAGCAGAAGTCCGATGCCATAACCATCCTGAACGCAATATTCGTATCTATGTAAATTTTCAGTTTCGATTATGTTCATCTTTCCTTCTTTTTCTGCATTTAATTCCAAAACATTCTGCTTTCGTTCCTTCTGCTAACGCTTGGATAAAAGTTTAATTAATTAGAATTTAATTATACAGGATATAACAAGGAAAGTAAAAAGTTTTAAATTCATTTAATTTTCTCATCAATGTAATTCATTAAAAAACTTTTCTTCACACATAAAAATAAAATGATTAAAAGATAAAATTTTTAACTGCTAACATATATTTACTTCCCGGTAATAGAATGAAGAATATATTTTGCGAGAATCTCAATAACTTAAAAAAGAAAAAGTAGATAAGTTTAATTTCAAATATTCACTTATCGAAATTTATATCATGCAGAAAGGGGAAAAAGCTGTTCAGGTGCAGGAATTGAACCTGCCCACACAACAGTCAATGCGATAACCACCCCCTTTTTCAAATGATGCCACTCATTCAATGAGGAGGTTTATTCATATAATACTGAAATATGACGGATGTTTGAATCTTGGCATAGCTTTTATAATTATCCATTTAAATTGGTCTACTGTCCTGTCTAATGCATCCTCTTTTAGTGATTTTTTTTCCTTTCATTCTTCTTAGAGATCTATGTTTTTTTACGAGGTCCAACGTTTTTCCTTAGCAATTCTTCAACTTGATTATTTATGTTTCATTTTCCTCTCAAGTTTGCTAATTACATTTTTAAAAATGTTTTCAAATAATATTCATGACATAGAATTCAAATCATAAAATTACTATTAATATTAAAGAATATAAATTTACAGTTCTAGTGGTAAAAACACAAGTCTGTTTTGCATTCTCCAGAGTTCTAGAATAAAGTACTTTATGATTTACTTTTTATATACACAGCTAGCTTAAGATACTATATTCTTTATCATTAGAGAAACAGACTTATACTGTTAAATAATAATTTAAACATTCCAATTTCATATCTAATATTTGCATATAAAATGGAAACATTTTTCAATATCTATTTTTAGACAAAGAAGAACATAGAGAGAAGCTACAAACGTCGGCGTTCAGGATGGCCGAATGGTTATGGCATCGGACTTCTGCACCGTTTGCAAAATG
>BMAV01028243.1:923305-937400 GCA_019973955.1 Trichonephila inaurata madagascariensis
TGTCATTTCGTCGGCTTAATTTTCAGAATGCGTAACTCCACAAAGGATCTAAATTAATATTAGAGTGCTAAGCGCCAAGCAGTCGTTTTTGTCAAGTTACATGGAATCCAAGAGGGTGGCCTAGTGGTAACAAATCGTCAGGAAAATAATTGTAAAGAACTGTTTTCAAATGTATTCCAAATGAAGAAAAAAGGAATAGATTAAAGATAACCAATATCAATCAGTAATGAATATTAATGTAATATATTAAAAATTATATTTACTAATAATAAATATTATGAAATATATTATTATTATCATATAATACAATTTTAATAATAATTATGATATTTGATAATATTCATATAATATTTTTAAATTATAATAATTATTATATATAATAATATTAAAAAAAACAATTATTATATATAATAATGCTTATATAATGTAATAAAAATAATTATAAATAACATAATACTAATTATAATAAATAACATTTGTAATATTTATAAAAATATAAAATTAAAAAGTGATTATTATAAATAAAAAATATAAAAACGTTTACTACATATAATAATTATTAATATTTAATATTATATTTTAAATGAAATAATTTCATAACATGTATTAAAATTAAAAATTAATATCAATTGATGTGCTGATAACTTGCAATATTCCAAAAACTTCAAATTCCTTCACTAAATTTCATTGAACAATGAGCATTCAAAAAAGCATTATTAAAAAGTAAAAAAAAAGTGTAAATGTGCTTGATTTATAGTAATAATTAAAAAAACACAGCACTCATTCTTTTAAAAAAATACCCTGGTACTCACCCATGATATTAGAAATATCTATATTCGAAAATAGTGCTAAATAGAACAGAAGACTGAAATAAAAGCTTGAAGAAAAATGCAATGGAATTGGTTAAATTTTTAAAGAAATAAAATTAAAATCGTCTGAAATAATAGGGTTACCGCGGAAAACAATTAATAATAGTTTACTCTAATATGCGTTATCCCCATGGCAACCACATACCACTCCATAAAAATAACAAAGTAACCATGTACAGGGTGTCACCGAATGCCGTGTACAAACTTGGAGGGGAGGTAGAAAACATCATGAAAAGCCAAAATTACTCAGAAAAGCATGGGTATAAATTCATAGGTGGTGCTGTACGTGAGCTCGCAAGGTCGACACGTGTGATTTCCTCCTTTCAGATACGGGCAGCGTCCGATGAAAATGAATCGGTATACGAACGGCGAGTTCGTTGATATCCACTTCATCTACAGCCTAGCCAGCGGAAATAGAGGTACTGCTGTTCGGTTGTACACCCAACGAGGCAGCAACTAAATCATCAAACGTTCGCTCATGTGCATCAGTACTTGGTGGAACATGGATATTTTAGAGCCACGATTGAAGGTACTGGGCGGTCTTGAACTGCACGAACAGCCATATTTGAAGAGGGTGTGTTGCATGTTGTGGACCAAAATCTCGGTAACAGTGTAAGGGCACTTTCCGTTGTAACAGAAAAATCCCGAACAACTGTCCATCGTGTACTGCAGGACGAAATATTGCATCCGTTTCATGTACAGAGAGTGCAGTTATTATAGACAGATGATCACCCACGGCGTATCGTGTTAGCACAGTGGTTAGTTTACCAAAGTTCAGCAGACGTGCACTTTGCCAGTTCCGTTTTGTTTTGTGATGAAGCAATCTTTTCAAGTGACGGGGTGTTCAATATGCACAATGCGCCCATGTGAGCCTTAAACAACCCACACAGTACCCGATCACGTGCCGCACAACAACGCTTCCCTGTTAATGTATGGGGGAGCATCGCGAGGGTCAGTTTACTATGCCCACACATCCTACCGCCTCGACTGGACTGACAAGTATCTCGTCTTTCTATAAGAGGTACTTCCGGAACCGCTTACCGATGTCCCTGCTACTTTTTGGCACATCATGTGGTTTCGACAGGATAGGGCACCATCTCATTATGGAAGTTGAGTACTTGACCATTTGGACCAAACTTTTCGAAACAGATGGATCGTTTGTGGTGGCTTCTTCGCTTGGCATTTCAGATCCCTTGATTTCTGTCCTCTGGATTTTTTTTTCTGGAGTGTCATGAAGAGCCTTGTGTACGACGCATCTGTCATTTCTAAAATAGACGTGGTGGCACAAGTGTCCATTGCTGCTTCTACAATCCATGAAACGCCCGGTAATTTCGAACATGTCCTCCAATCCCTGTCTCGTCGGTGTCGTGAGTGCCTTACATGCCAAAGTCCTTAATTTCAAACACCTTCTGTGATGCTTTCAGGTCTTATTTTTTATTTATTATAGTTTTTTATGTGTAATAAAGCGTTTTACACTACATTCTGTATTGTGGCCTTATTATCTTTGCGTCTTTTTATCTCGTTAGGGTTACGTTTCCGCAAAGCTTTCCTATGTACTTATGGCTTCTCAGGATGTTCCCATCCAAGTTTGTACATGGCATTCAAGCACAACTCGTAGATTTGTTATCGCCCATTTTGGAGAACATGAACAACAACTTGGTGAGTAGCATTCCTATATCAAATTAGCATCCCCAAAAGAGTTATGCATTCTGATAATTAGGCCAACGATTTAATGAATTACATCCAGAAAATAAAGTGTTTCGTAAAAACATAATAAATGTTTTCTATGTTCACTTTATTTGTAAATTTTTAATACTTTGTAAAGTCATTCTTCGCCTACATATAAAAATATCATTATATAGCATTTAAAATTTGTAATTGAATAATATTTTTTATGGTAATATAGATGCACAATTTCTCTCTCTCATCAGCACATCATATCAAGAAATATAATCAGATATACATATAAGTTATATTAAAATATGATTCCCTAATTTCTAAAAACGAAAACAATTCATAAGTTTATAATATCAAGTAAAAAGTACCTAATTCAGGAATATAGAACCTAAAGTCTGAACAGTCAATGAGATAACCGCCCCATTTTTGCAAATGCGACCTCTTTTTGAAGGATAAGGTTCATTCAGATAGTGCTTCTGTAATGGAGGATTCAAATCTTGCCATGGCTTCTGCAACTGTCGACGGTCCACTCTCTTCAGTAAAGCGACACGTTCAAAAGACGTTCTATTTTTTTTATCCTTCGTTCTTGACACATATTGGTTTTAATACTTGAAACGATCTGTAACAAATCGCCTATACCACATTAACTGGAAACAAGGAGTGGTCTCATTCTGAAAACAATGCAGAAGTCCGATGCCATAACCACTCGTCCATCCTGAACACGTCTTTTTTTATATTTTCTTCTCTTTCGCTCCCTTGTTAATAATGTCAGACGTCATTAAAGTAGATTCTCACGTAATATTAGTACACATATACCAAGGTATATTCTTGTTAGCTATTATTCTCAAAAATATATGTGAATTTTTTCCACTTTTCACAAAACATCTTACAGGTTTAATCTATGAAGTTTTTATATTATTTTGATTTTTAAAAGTATAAACATTTATGAAAAATACACCTGATAATTCAGTTACATAAATCACGAAATATTATTTTTATAATCAAAAGAAAATTAAATGGATATTTTAAAAATATTTTCCGGAAAAAAAGAATAAAAAATGTAGCTTTATCATACCTCATAATTTGTTCATGTTGACATAAAAATTCTAAGGAGTGTTTTTAATGTTAACAAACTTATACATAAATCGGAAATTATAATAAACCTTTTTATTCGTACATTTATATTTTAAAGGTCATTTAGAATGTTTAAATTTGTAATAAGACTAAAGAACAGAAATCTATCTTTCAATTAAAAATCAACATTTGTAATATTCAATTATCTTGTTTATATATTTCTACCGTCTTTAGAACTTCAATTCCACAATGAATTTCACACTTTTAGTTTATAAAACAGTTAATATTTTCTCAAGCTTACCATAATTTATTCTAATTTCAAAATAAAAGAGGATGATCTCTCTATAAAAATGACTTATTCTATAAAATGATAAATTTTCGTGCGACTTACTTTGGTTAGGAAAAGCAGAGAGTACACATACCGTTATGCTCTTTAAGCAGTAACATTAAAATTTATAACAAAAAAAAATCAGAAATATTGGAAGCGTTATTTTTGTCTTCTTTTAATGGTATTTTCCTAGGCACAGTTAAAATGTATAGGAAAAAACACGTGTCGCTTAAAGTTCAAATTGCAAAATATTTATCAAATTCTTTTTAGAACAAATTTAAGGACGATCGTGTTTTAAAAATGTAATGTTTTCGGCTCATTGTAGAAAACACAGAATGCCATTTTTAGACTTGTGCTTTGTATAATATTGCGAAATTTTAGTTCCTCATATAACTATTTCTTTTATGATACGACATGTAAAATTAAATATGCTGCAAACGATATAATTGAAAAAATTATTCTTTTCTAGGGCCTTAATTATTGTAGCTGACAGCAATTTCCGCAAAACCATTAACTATTTTCAAAGTTGAGATATTCAGTGTTTTCATAATCAAAATATCTCGATTTCCTTTGGAAAAGAATAGACCTCAAACTGTGGGGCGCTCCCCCCTTGCAGGGCGTGATAACCCTACAAGGAGGGCGAAAGTATATCAAAAAGTCGAAAACAAAAGAATAAAAAAAAATTACTAATTTGCTGAAAGGAAGCAAAACGAAATACATTCTGACATAATAAAAAGTAAAATACATATTTACACTGATGTAATACACTTATAAATGTATCAATACTGCGCAAAGTATTTCATAATTAATTTAATAGTACTAAGTTAAGAACAAGTTTATTAATTAACAGTGACCCTATGAGCATGTGCGAAAATTATATACAAAATTTAATTCTTGTCTTGATAATTTGTGTACCGTTTATAACTAAAGTCGTGTTGTTGCATTACGTCAAATTATGTTATTGAATTCGAATACATTGTTATTGTATGGAGGGGGGGGGCGATGAAAGTTATGATTGAAAATTGGGTCACAAGTATAGAAGGTTTGAGAAGCACTAACCTAGATGGAACACTGTCGTAGGATAGGGAAACCAGATAATATAATATTAAAAATTCTATAAAGTTCATAAGTTTCGCAATAGAACTTTTCTAGGCAGAACTTTCATAATAGTTTTGTCCAAAGAAAATGATTTTATCCATATTTTTTTAAGAACCTTGATATAAGAGATCTATGAATCCATAGAGAAATATTTTGCCGGTGAGACATATTTTAAAACATTTCTAAAGAAAACCATTCATATATATTGAATCATATGCACTCTTAATCTCTAAGAGTATTTTCGGAAAAATTTCTTCCTTATTTTTGTAACTGTAATGTATATTGTATTCCAGATGTCTTTGTACAATTCATTAGGAGCGATGGAGATGTAATTTCCTTCTTATTGTCAAAGAAAATGAAAGTCAGATGACAAAAACTCTTTCAAAGATTTTGGAAAAGTTTTGTGAATTGGTGAAAAGAACTGGTGTTTATGAGGAATTATTTTTAGCTGTTTGCGGAATTTAAAGACTTAGGCATACGTCCACGACTGGCTTTTTTAAATAATAAAAATTATTCTTTAATTGCTCAAATAGTTGAAGAAAAAACAAGGATTATGATCCAAACCTGGGTTTGTATTCTTAATTTAATATCTATACAAGGTATCCCAAAACTATCGGCCAAACTCGGCACAGCCAGATTCCTCGTTGGGAGCATATAAAAGTCCTGGGAATTTAAAATACAATTCATATGAATGTACCTCTACGATACATAGTTTACGTGAAAAAAAAATACGGTAAATGGTGAATGAATGATGGCTTATAATGGGTTTCCAGTTCATTTCAGTGCTCCTTTACGTTTTTGCTGTATATGACACACTCTGGCCGCTGGATCGGTCATGTGGGTCCGGTTCTATGTCCTCTAAGATCACCAGATTCCAACACTGTTGGATTTTTTCCCCAATGGATTCATTTTAAGGAACTGGTGTATCAAGAAGTAGTGAATACCGAAACGTACTCAGCGGCTTGTCTGCATGCTGTTTCTTCTTATGTGGATACCTCGCTACTACGACGCTTGAACTCATTCATTCCACGTATATCTCAAACCAGCTTCGATATGCACGGTGGACTATTTGAACAGCTGCATTTATAAGAAGTTGTAAATAATGCTATTGTTGTGTCTAATACGGTGTTTTTGCCTTGAACAACATAATTTGGTTTTCGAATTTTTCTCTTGAACTATGAATCGTACGAGTACATTTTTCATATAATGCCTGCATTGATTCCAGTTGTGTATAATTTGGGGGCGATTTTTGGGACACCCTGTATTTGATACATATGCTTTAAATCATTTTTAAATAGGTCGTTTTCCGCACAGAAATTCTATTGAAACTCGTTCATGCTTAGTGTTAGTGCACCTTTTGCTTTCTCTTAAGACAGTATTGGAATATCGCTTCCAAAAGTTTGAGAATCACGTGCTATAATACATAAAAAAAGAATTAAAAGCAAACATAAAATGTTATCAGAAAATGACGGATATCAGAGACAATAGACCGAATCACACATTGGCAATTGCAGAAACTGTAACAAGATGGTAATTTTTGAGTCCTCCATTACTGCAATACTGTTTAAAAGAGCCTTCCTGATCCAACTGTTTGTTGCCTATTTAAAGGTGGTAGTAGACTGACTGCTGCGTCTGTAGGTCAAATTCCTAATATTGAACAACGTATTTTTCCCCATGGTATAAAACTATTATTAGATTTTAGAGAAGATTAATGAAGAAATAATACGTAATTCATTTATCTTTCAGGTTTTGGCAAGCTTTGGATATTCTACCACTAATTTTCTGTTTGAATTGGCCTTCCTGATTCAGCGTGTGGAAGTCTTATGCATAGGTAATGATTATCCGATTCACTGTGTTGTGTGCACGTATACAGAATTACTAAGACGATGAAACAATTTCCCAGATTAGTGCAAGACCATCAGCAAAAATACGAGAAAGTCGTAAAAGAAACAACCATATGGCGAAAAAAACAGAAAAAGAAGGAAAAAAATGACGAAAGACGTAGAAGAAGTAAATAACTCATGAAAGACGTAGAATATTTTAAAAAAACAAAAAAGGGCAAAACACATAAAAAAAATGCTCAAGAATGATCATAGGCAGTAAAGTTAAAGATGAAAAAAATATTTTGAAAATTTAGAAACAAATAAAAGACTTAAAAACTCTAATACATTTATTTTTCAAAACTTTCATTTAAGCTGTTATGCTTTTATTTTTAGTTTTATAGTTTCATAGTCGCCTGGGAGTCCAAAAGAGCCCGGGATGGACGATTTGTGGGGCCACTTACTGTTACCAAACTTCTTCAATAGTTGGAGCTTTGATGTATCTCTTTTGTACACGTCTGTCTTGACACTATGCTGTCCTTTAGACAATAGATATTGGAAGCATAAACAAGATGCTACACAATAAAGAAACGAGGACGACGGCTCTAATGGTGAAAAGACGACTCAAAACATCATTACATCACTTAATCATAACTTACAAATATTAAAATTTTATAATTAAACTTCAAAATTTACTTTAAAACTTACAGCATTGTGTTTAATGAAATCGTTAACCACACACATCAGTCAAAGACTACATATAACATACATATCAGTGCTTACCAACCTTTTTATCGCTAAGGTACGGTTAACATTTAATAATTTTACCGCTCCCTGCTGAGGATTGAATGTTGATTGTTTATATTTTATAATGCTTTGATTTAATAGTTTTGATTTAATTGCATTTAAATATACCTTCTGAATAAAATATAGTTCACAAAAAATGAATGTAATGTGATTTAACATGGAATACAAAGAGTGACTTCCATAAAAAATTGCACAAACCCTAGAAAAATACACCACAGTAAATAAACAGGAAATAATTTAATGTTTCTTGTGTAGTCCGGTACAATTTGAACCACTGACCGGTCCCGGACCACGATCCGGGGATTTGAGACCACTAATTTATATATTTCTGCTTTTTTTTACATAAATTTTCAAAACTATAAGCTGATACGCGTTATTGTGACAAGGATAAAAGTCCGCACGATGGAGTCGAGAAGAAGTTGCAAGAGTGGCCAGCCATCTTCGTGTTTTGTCTTTGTCACTTGATTATGTCTCAAGTGGCCGAAGTAGCAAGTTAGTTTTGGTCCCGAACTCGTGGCCCGAACGCGTGTCGTGTGTTTGAGTCCTGGTGTAACTTAAGAGCCGGCGAGTAAAGGGGGATCATGCCCAAAAAATCTGTAGATTTCAAAGTCCTCCCGTTGGCATGGTGTAGTATTCTGGAGAGGGAGTGTCCTCCTTACCACACACACATTTGAACAATGCCCAAATTTACGAGGTTCGTAACCAATAGACCTCGTGTTGATTCGTTAGGAAACGTACGTAATTTTCCTCTCATTCTGTGCTCTTCTTTTTTATGAGCTTCTTCTAACGGTTATCATTTCAATATCTTAAAATTTTCTATCATATTTTCAACCTTAAAAGTGCACTGAAAGAGAAAAATCAAAACATTTATTATATTATGAATTATTTATTTATTTATTTTGAATAAATTCTTTTAGAACTTTTGTTTTCTAAACTATTTTAAGATTTCTTCTTTCATAAGTAATGAAAATTTTCTCGTTAAAAGAAAGAGGCGAATAATTCCTTCGTTAATAATTTCCGGAATTAGGAAATAGTGTTGTTTTCTTTTAAGTTTTATGTGACTTGTTTTTAGTGCTTACAATATCAAACATAAAACAAGCATATTTGATTTAAAATGTAATTATTTTCTTCATTGTGAACGAAAAAAAATTTTATAAAAAGGAGAAAAAAAAACGTTTTTGCATCACAAAGCAGGTAATTTTTTCTTATAGACTCAAGTCAAAGATACAACCTTAGATTGTTAGATATGAACATATAATATGTAATGAAGGTTTCTTTTTTTTATAATGAGTGGACATTTTCAAAAGAATCCCATTCTAAAGACATCTTACATAAAACTTTTCGTTTTCTTCTTGATGTATAGGGTTGCGCAATTTCTTTAGCTAGAATCCAATACTCTTTCAACTGAAATCCCGAGAATTTAGCATATTGCAAACAACTTACAACAGTACTTCTCAAACTTCCAATATTTGCGACCCAATATTTAATCATAATTTTCATCGCACCCCCCTCCATGCAATAACAATGTATTGAATTATACGTTGATGCTAAAGCTACAATTAGTCTTAAACCTCTTAAGGGCGTATATAAACGTCTCGCTTAGCTAAAGAGTTATTTCCCCTGGACGTATATATACGTATTTCCGAAATACGGTTTTTTCAGTGCACTGTTATTGATAAAATTACTCCGAAGGCAATGGAATGTAATAAAAGGGACTTGACAATGTTTTCGAAGGATTCACTTATTTCAGAGGAATTGCTTATTTATTCTTTTTTCTCTCTCCCGAATACATCGCATACGCACGCCTACCTGGAAAATGGTGGCATTGGGGAGCGAATTGCGTAACTTAAGGTCGGCAATTAATCATAAACCATAAAATTATCAAGATAAGTGTTAGTTTTTGTATATAATTTTGTATATGACTAGCCCATGGGGTCACTGGTAATTATTTAACTTGTCCTTAACTTAGTATTACTAAATTAATTATAAAATACATTGTGCAGTGCCTGGTGCATTTAAAGTGCATTATACCAGTGTAAATGTGTCTTTTATTTTTAATTATGTCAAAATATATTTTGTTTGTTTATTTCGGAAAATAAGTAATTTTCTTAAATATTCTTTAGCTTTCGATTTTTCAACAAGCTGGCGCCCCCGTTGTAGAGTTATCACGCCCCCCAAGAGGGGCACGTCCCACAGATTGAGAAACGCTGACTTACAAGCAGTTCCTGTTTAAACTCATTTCGGTCCCTGGGCGCAAAAGATCTACGCGCCCCCTCGCACTGGCGGATCGAAATCCATAACCAAAAAATCTGGTAAGTTCAGCTAATCCGGACCCCCCGCCTCAAGTGCCCAATGGATAAACCGGCATTACTTACAAGACCGATGAAACTATATCATGTGGTAAAAAAACTACGGTTTAAAAGCAGGAATCGCGTGAGAATACAGACACAACAGTCAATTAGCCAATACATTTTCAGGTGCATCCCCTTTTTAATTCCGAGATACGCCATTTCATAAAAGGCTTCAGTTTAGTTGGATGCAAAATACTTGTTCTCTTCTTATGGCTTCTGCAATTGAGCTTACCATCCTCTGAAAAAGATTCAAATCTAATGACATTTTATTTTTGATGTGTAACATCTTTCCTCTCTCGGTTGCTGGATATTTGTCAGAGTGATTTTGTGAAAAGGGACGGAAATGGGTGACAGGAAGCGACGTTAATGGGAACTTGGCGAGATATTGGCAATTACTTTAGCGTCATTGACGACCATGTTGGCGAGTTCAGGACACCCTGGATTCTTCTAGAAATTAGTGGATTTTTTACTAATTTCTCACTCTCGTGCGGATTTTTCTAGAAGTTTCCGACGGTCCTATAAATCTTTTACATACGTGTATTTTAAACACTGATAATTGTGTTTGATTGCTGTTGAAGGTGTGAAGACCTTCGGAGATATACTCTGTGAATTTTGCTGCGGAATCCTGTATTTAAAGAATTGTATTTCCGATAATAAGCTCTTAAAGAGCTGTTATTTTTCTTTGTGACTGTTTTGCATAAAATCCTCGATTAACGTAACAATTTGGCTCCAAGGGAGGGGGAGGGAAGTGGGAATTTTTTTTTAGTATTTTTTCCAGTGTCATTGGGGTCCATACAGTATTAATAACCAGAAGAATTTAATATTTAAAGATAAAAATAATTCGGGTCTTAAAGGGATATACCGAAGATGGTTCTGCTCTTTTAAAAAAAAACTATCACTCGCTTCCCATGATTTTGAGTGGTGATTTTAATTTTAAATTTACCAAAAGTTGAGCCTCTTATAGCATTTTTGAATGATGAGCTCAAGCTCGAAATGAACACAAATCAAAATGTTT
Organism: Trichonephila inaurata madagascariensis; assembly: GCA_019973955.1. NCBI lineage: Eukaryota > Metazoa > Arthropoda > Arachnida > Araneae > Nephilidae > Trichonephila > Trichonephila inaurata. The sequence goes on from BMAV01028243.1 coordinate 934,345, forward strand.
CGACAACTGACAGTGGTACTGTTATTGATGCTGTTTTTCACGGTTTTTAAATACTTTGAAATCACAAGAATCTGTGTCATATTTTAGTTATCATAAGTCTATTATCTCCACTCTTCCCCAAATTGAACAAGAATAATTATTTTTGAAAAAAAAAATTGCATTACTCCTTGTGTTAATTAAATAAAATTTTCACTAAAGATATAATTATTCGATAGAAAGTTATTTCCAATCATACTGGATTCATTTTTTTCAGGATTTAAGTTACTATTGCGTATTTACCACGATAACATGTCAGATGTTATACATCATATGCGACTACTGTAAGAATCGTTTCTTTTTTTGCCTTTTATTATATCTTGCATATCTCAAGGCCCGTCAGTTCTTTGTTAATACAACTGCAATAACCGTATGAACTTAACCCCATTTGGAGCCGCATTTTGTAAACGTTGCAGATGTCCTATGCCATAGCCATTCGGTCATCCTGTCCGGGAGAATATCTTCTTATTTGTTTCCTTTACCCTTTCTTTTCTCTTTATAATATTTTTAGATTATATGCCAAAAAAATTGATACACTCATTTCTTTCGTTAATGATATTGGAGATTCTTACTATAAATGTTTAAATGATGGTAATGAATTTAGAATTCATAAATTATTATCACACACACACACAAGAAAAATACATTTACTTTTCAAGTGATTAAATATTTTATGGCGTGGTGTCTGCGGGTTTTTAGGGTGTATTAGTTAATTTTGAAATAAAATAGACAACATAGTTTAAGAAAGAAACTGGTTGAAAACTAAATAATTTATTATGAATTATAGGGGAGTATTTACATGGGGAATATTTCAAGAGAATAGGAAAGTTGGATAAGCATATTTCGGAAGAATAGGAAAGTTAGATCACATTACTTTAAGGAAGGCAATTGAGATTAAATAGAACTCATTATGGTGCTATTAAGACTTACCGCCTGGCACGGACGAACGGCGCTGACGCGCGAAATACGACGTTTCTCTGACGAGTGTTAGTGGGCCTCTGCCGAAAAAGGTTGATGTCGGCATTTTAAAAGGGACGCTAGATGGCGTTGATGTTGAATACTGTTTTGATTAGAATTGCCGACCTCGGTAAAGGATATGATCTAACCTTTTACAAATGGGATATCCTACATAAATTACAAGAAAAATACATTTGCTTTTCAAGTGATTAAATAATATCTTATACATATAAATCCTATTTCCTGCTCAATGTTTAAAATTATATTTTATACATTGTGACGGCTCACGCAACCTTTCTCTAATGGCGCCCGAACCGTTTTAATTTATATGACTCTGGGTTAGGAAATTCAAGCGGGTTTCGTATTTTACCAGAAATGTGCTTTTCCGGGTCCGAGAACGTGACTGGATTTCTCGAGGCCATAGACAATCAAATAAAATTACTAGAAATACCTAGTGAAGTAGAATGTGCTTATTTGAAAGGTCATCTCTGGAAAGGGCCCAAGTTTGGTATCAGATATTCGGATCAGTGTTAGTGCAGGATACCGCCACGGATTTCGCGCAGTTAAAAGCAGAATTAGCGAAAGCTTTCCCCACAATTAAAAATAAAAAAGATTTAGAAGCGCGGTTCTACGCGTCACAGCAGGGAAGAAATCAGGAACCAACGGATTTTGTTTACGATTTGCTAAAAATACATAAGGGTTTAGAACTAAGGATGTCGCAGGCGGATTTGGTTTATCACATTTTTGTTAGACTTGAACCACAAGTCCAGGACTATGTGGAGGTCCGAAATCCGCAGAACACGGTACAACTTTTAGAAATCTTAGCTAAATTTGAAGAGAGGTATTCTTATAAATTAAAACGGGGTTCGCAGAATAGTGATAATGTGGAAAGACGGAGTCAAAACGCGCATAGGATGTCTAATTTTGATGATAATCGCAGAAACTGGAGAAATTCTGAAGTTGGGCGTAGACCAAATAATGGCAGAAATGATTCTAGATTTATTAATGAGAATGGCCGTCAAAGTAATAAGTGGTTCGAGAGTAGGAATAGATTTCAGAATGATGATCGGAGATTCAACGAAAGGGGATACCAATTTCGAAAATAAGATCGAAATGATAATTTTAATAGAGGGGACCGCAGATATAGGGGTTCGAGTGAGAGTTTCAATCGAGGCGATAGGATGCAAAGGGGACGATTGAATGTTTTGAAAGTTAATGAAGTTCAAAATAATCAAAAGAAATCGGCAGTGGATATACCAATTAAACTTTCTCCGATATGTATAACACCCGTGGAACTTCCCTATGTTCCTATTTTATTAAATAATACATTTTTGAAAGCGCTATGGGACACCGGAGCGGAGAAATCATTTATATCGGAAGAAATATATAAAAAATATTTTTTTATAAACAAGTAAAAAAATCGCGAGCTCAGGTGATCACAGCACAGGGAGTGAAATGCCAAAATATAGGAATTGTAGAATTGAATATTCGAATCAGGGAGTTTGAAAAACCTTGGTTGTTTCATGTGTTGACGGATTTGGAATACCCATGTATTCTTGGAATTGATTTCATAAGTGGATCAAAGATTGTTTTAGACTTTGATCGAAAATCATTGAAGATTCCCGATTCGCAGATAGAGAGGGTGGTTGAAACAGTTGAAGAGGAAAATGGTGAAATAGATCTGTCTAAGACAAAGTTGGAGGATAAGCAAAAACAGGAATTACAAAATTTGTTTAGTAGTTTTAAGGGATTGTTCTCAGACAAACCAGGTCTTAATCATGTTTTATACCATGATTAAAATGCAAAACTGTTAATGTTAGTCTAGTTAATTGAGTAAAATTTATTGTGTCTGTCAAGAGTTCAAATTAAAGAGGAATATTAAATTTAATTTTTAAAATGAATAATGAAAATTAAAGTTTAAGTTAAATATTGGAAATTAAGAGTTAAAATGAGGATTCAAAGTTAAAATTTAAATAAAACTTAGAAAGTGAGGACATTAAGAAATAAAAATTTAGTCACGTAATTTCTTAAGGGTCATGTAGACCCTCGAATAAATCACGTTT
>BMAV01028243.1:957486-973277 GCA_019973955.1 Trichonephila inaurata madagascariensis
CGGCGGGCAAACCCCCGTTTAATCTCATGTTGCGGCCCATGTAAAATAGCTAACATATGTATGCGGCCCACATGAAATGGCTGACATATGTATGCAACCCAGAAGAAAAAAAGGCTGAGTACCCCTGCTATAGACCATGTATTTGGGAATAATTTACAAGAACTATCTTGGTAGTTGTCTTAAACTTTCAGTGGATGGAATATTTTGAATTCTTATTAATTCAAAGCCAGATTAATGTGTAAGTGCAATTCTGAAAAACGTGAAAAGTCTGCGAAAATATATATATCGCGAAAAGTCTGAATTGAATGATTATATCGCGAAAAGTCTGAATCGAAACTTGTGACAGATATTCAAATCCAAATCTTAAATGGGGTTGTTTATAAGAAAACTATTTTCTGAACATAATTTCATCTACGCGTGAATCTTACTATCAATCTTTAAAACGTTAACGATATACTCCATTTTATACTGTTACTTGTGAAATGTAAGTTAAACTTCACAGGAGACTGGATCAACGACTCGATCCTCCGCTCCCTATCTTGAAACTTCGATATTGCTGGTGTTGTTAGCTTGGCTTGTTGGAGGAGGAGTGGCTTCATTAAGGCAAGGATCAATGGGGTAGATGGTTTCGGCTATTGGAATCGAGCATTGCTGTTGGTTGAAAGAAGTGAATGTAGTGAATAAAACTAAACATTTCCCTGTTACTTTGTATTGCTATTATTTTCATTTTTTTTTTTTGCAACACCTTTTACATTTTGAGCACCATAAATACCTCTATTAGCAATTTCTAGAACTTAATTTATTTCATGTAATCGTGCTTCTCGTGTCATTATTCATCTCCATTCCAAGTCCGGCGCCATTTCTTTTGTTAGATTGAGCAAGGTGGCTCTGAATAGCGTTAGTTAAAAAAAAAAATCTCCCTATATATTTAGAGTTGGATCTTACAATCAAAACTACATTCTGTGAAATGGTACAAATATTTATTAGGGCTGACGGAAAGTGTTGTAGTATATTTATAAAAATAAAAGAGCTAGATCTATGTTCTAATATTCCTTTCCATTTTTATTTCATATTACGAAATAGATATAATAGTATATATACTTATATTATTATCTGTTAGAGTGTGTCTGCGAGATCCTAACGCTCATGGTTGCAGGTGCAGTAGCGATGCCCTTTTGGTAGTTACAGTTATGATCATCAGTGGAGTGACACGTTTCGAGCTAGAGCTAACTCGTTCAGAAAGAAAATTTAGAGAACATTTTCTGTATAAAGTTGGTCACGAATCTCGAAATTTTGCGGTTTTAATCATTCCGAGGCGTTCTGGCCCGCATTTGATAGTGTCCCTTAGGTGAGATATGGGATTTCTTGAACAAATGTATCTTATAAAAAAACAAAATGCTGATGAAGAAAGCAATTCCTTGGGGAAAAGGATATAAAATGATAAAAGAGCCTATTTCCTCTCATCAGATTCATTATCTCCACCTTCTATTTTCCCCTCTCGTCATCAAAACTTACTTCCCGAGGGCCGAGGATGCCACTTCTTTGCAGACTCTCATTAAGGAATTTTGTCAGCTCTAAGCTTTTCTTCTTCTATAGACAGAAATAAGAAAAAAAAAAAATTTGTAATCGCTCACGAAATCCGTTTGTTTCGAGACTAAGCCGTAGGAAATGATGCAAAGAAAAAAAAAGATTTTAAAACCAAAATGGATTTTTTTTATATTATATTTAAAATTAAACAAATGTACTTATTTGCAAAAAATTAGTTTAGGAAATTCAGATAAAAAATATCATTACTTTGTGGTTCTCCAAAACATATTACTGAACAAATAATAGAAAAAATATTGTTAAAAGAGTGTTTAACTTAAAATTTCTTCTAAATCATGAAACATTGTTCGGGATATTTACAAAAATTGTTTGAATTACATTCAGTGGTATAGATAACAGAAACATGGGTAAAAAAGTATAACAAATGGAAAACGTGAATCAACTTTTCTTTTCTTCCAGGATACACGTTCAAAAAATCGTTTTGAGCAGATAGAGAATAAGCAAATGCTCACATACGAAAAATTTCAAATGGATGACCAATACAAATAGGTATTGTTTATTTTAAATAAGGTTTATTTGTAAGTCTCTTTATGCTTTAAGAAAAGTTTAAATTTAGTTTAGTGAAAAAAACTAGCAAAGAGATAGAGTAAGCAATAAAGAGATTCATTATCCCGAAGAAAAATACTCACCAATTCCTAAATAGCCACAAATAAAATCAACGCTAGAACCTCGGATTGCTGTAGATCTTAAAAATAAGACATTTAGGGGCACTTGCACATAAAGGCTACTACAATCATTGCAAACACGTTTCTACTTTTTTCCTTAATACAAAAGCTATTAAATGATTTTATGAGAGGATGGCATGATGAGCGTAACGGCTGTAAAAAGTTTATCAGACATAAAACAGTTTACAGAGAGAGATTTTAAAGGATAGGAATCTCTCTTCTTTTTGGAAGCTCTTGTTAGAATGATTCTAGAGAGGCGACAATCTATACAGTTGGGAAGAGTTATAATGATCTCTTTCTTATCCATTAAGACCGAAAGTTGAAAAAAATGTATTTCAAAGACCTCAGGAAATTTAGAAAAGCTTTGAGAAAGAATATACATCAAGCCTTTATTCTCATAAGTAACATTAAAAACTATTTTGAACATCATAATATCAAATCCTTAGATGTATAAATAATATTTCCTTCAATTTATATATATGCAATGCATGAAAACTCATATTATCAAAGTTACACTACAAAAAAAAATGTCCATCAAAGGTATTAAAAAGAAAAAAGAGAATTACATTTTAATGAAGTATGAAACTATGAAAAGACACACAAGTCATAAGAAAAATAAATAACATTTATTTCTACCTGTTATATTTTCAGCGGGAGAATTCTAGAGCTTTTACCTTTCAACAAATTGTTTCTCCAACGTTTTTAAAAAGATATTGGAGTTTTTGATAAGTATATTTACTACTCCTTTTCAAGAATCGGTTCAATGCAAAGAAAAAAAAAGTTATTTACATGTTCTGTCAATGTTCTGTAAAGTTCAATGTTCTGTCAATCGTTTTATGCAGGAGAGATTATTATATATGCGTAAAATTAACATTTAGATTTTATATAAATTTTTGAAAAGTTTTTTAATACTATATGCTTTAATTTTTTTTTAACTCTTTTTTTCTATTTTTTTAAGTATTTGATTTCTAATTTTACTAAAGACCTGTCGCATAATGTGACAAATCAATTTTTGTTTTCTTTTAACTTTTCCCTTCAACATAGTTTTAAGAACTTTTGACTTTACATATCCTCTAAATTGAAATTTTAATTACGTAGAAAAATATTTTTATCGAAAATATCTCAGCATCTAAATAATTTCTATGTGAAATAAGTAGTTTATTGATAATTTATAGTTTTAAAAAATCAGAATACCTTTAAAAATGTTCGATGAATATCAATATCAATCAAATAAAATATCAATGCTCTCATAAATTCTTTTATATATGAGTATTGATAAATACTGCTACATTACTTCCAAGGAGATGAGGCTTCATGGTCACATTTCAGACATTATTCAACTTGTTTTAAAATGCTTTGCAGCTACATATAATTTTTTTTAAATAATTTACCAGTGACTTCACTACCGTCAAGCTAGCGAGAAAATACTCATCTGGAATAGTGGGAGCTGTTTGGCCGGCATGATTCGAAAAACATTGACTCCTGATGAGAAGTTGTAAGAATATGCAAATGATCAAAGAAAATTTGGCCAGAAATAAAATGACAAGGCCCTACATTCCTAATTTTTGCAACATTCTGAACGACAATAAGTAAACATTCTCTCTCACTGCGGTATTTTTTACTTGATGCAATTGTATTAAAATCTTAAATTTTGAGATACAGTAGATATTTTCTGCTAATTATCAAATACCACAAAAATAGAAGGAAAAGATAGCAAGAAACTTTGTCTGAAACTTTTATGAATGGAAACAAAAGGATAGCGAAAGTCAAACTATCGCGTCATCTTGAAAACAGAAAAGAAAAAAAATCATTCAGAAGAAGTTTCATAAATTGAGAAAAAAAAATCAAAAAGAAAAAAACTGGGTCACCGAGAAAGAGTTTAAGCCCTCAGAGATTAAAAATAATGCATGCAAAAAGGAAAGAAATATTCGTTAGATGGGATTTTCTCTTTCTATATGTGGGTATTTTTTTTTCATAATCAGTCAATAAAAATCGAACATTAAAAAAACTATTCTGTACTTAGAAGTATTGATTACATCGAAGTCTTTCACAGAAACATTATATAGAGAGAATTTCATTGTAGTTTTTGATATTATCAGTGCTTATTAGTGTAACACAATATTATCGACTCTTCGCAATTTTTTATGAAATTTAATCAAGACGGTGATATCCCTTTAAAAAAATTTGGAACAGACAATGTGTTTTTCGATAAAAGTTCCTTACGCTTTTATGATTGCATTATGAATGAATTGATTATAACCTTTCGAAAAATAAGGCAAAATATTTTATAAATGACTAGATAAATAAAAACATAAATAAAATTTCGGATAACTGTGTAATGATTTGAAGCAAAACTGCGATCTCATCCGTTAACCCAAAAATGAGTGCACCCTATGTGTGCAGGACACCCCACCTGCACATTTTTTTGTTAATTTAAAAAAAATTATTTTTGAAATTCAATTTGTGTGTAACTAATTTGTAATTTTATAACTTTAAAGGAAAATTGTCTGGAAGGGCTGAATTAAAAAGTATTGCGATATCGGGATTGCACCAGTAAAATATACATCATAAGGAACACATTAGAAAGAAGCTAATTTTTTTAGCCTAAACCAGCATTTCTTAATCTGTGGGGTGCGCCCCTCTAGGTAGGCGTGATAACCCTACGTGGGAGCATATTGTAAAGTTGAAAATAAAAGATTATTTAAAAAAATTACTAATTTACTGAAAGGAAACAAAACAAAATACCCTCTGGCACATTTACACTGACATAATATACTTATAAATGTATCAGTACTGCACAAGATATTTGATAACTTATTTATCGATACTAAGATAAGAATAGGTTTAATAATTACTAGTGACTTACATAGGCTTGTCATATACAAAATTCAATACTTATCTTGTTAACTTACACGGTTTATAATTAAAGTCATACTGCAGCCTTTAGCGTTATAGTACATCATCATTGCCTTCAATACATTGTTATTGTATGGAGGGGGGCGCGATGAGAATTATGCCTGAAAATTGGGTCGCAAACATTGAAAGTTTCAGAAGCACTGGCTTATACGTATTGTTATTATTCTCATGATGAAATTATAAATGCTTTAGAAAACTTGTTGGACGCGGGTTTTAAAAATGCAGTAAAACTAAGTGAAAATGTAGGAGGTGGTGAGGTAGAGTATCTAGCAATCATCATTACCCAAAAGATAAACTTTACAGTTTCAGAAAAAGATATATTCATCAAGAACAAAACAACACATAGGTATAATAATCATGTTCATAAAAAATACACTTGATCCAAAAAATAAAACAATTAGATAGTAACAGTATGATTATCCATCCAATCTCAATATCGCCTGGGAGAGCCTGGTACTACGTTACATGCCGGAACATGTTCCATCATTTAAATTAAAAGATATCTGATGCTGTCCTCAAGAAGTAGGTCCACAAAACCATGAACAAAGTGATGCAACGGCATCTCACATTTCACCAGGTCCCAAATGTATTCAATGAAAGGCATCTCTCAGGAATTGAAAAAGCGCAAAAGAATCTGAACTTGACTAGAAGTCTTGAACAAACAAACAAGAGTGTGCATTATCCTGATGGTAAATTTCACCTGGAATATCGATCAGGAATCTCTTATTTGCTTGTTACTGAAAGAGAGTCATTAATTCCCCTCGTTTCAATATCAGGTGTTAAAATTGTAGGATTTTAGACGGATGCTTCTGATGTTAAAGGAAATACATAAAAGTTGTAATGGAGTTTATGCGAAATGTATAGAAGGGGTTAATGAATACATAAAATTCTTCAGGGCTTCATATAAAGTGGAACGGGTTACATTGGGAAGCCTGTGTGTTTGATGCACAATCCTTTGATCGCGTCTTTCTTATTCTCATTACCGAGGGCAACGTACATGGGTACCAATGCGTATCCACTGCTCCTAAAACCTTCTGGAAACACACTCAGAATATTCTATCTATGCGGGTCGATCACTCTGCGATCTTGAACTCAAAATGGCTTACCTTGAACTCTCGGCTAAATACGAGAAATTTCTTCTTCTACATCTACATAGCCTTTCACTCGCTTAATAATCCTTCTACAATTGGCAGGTGACCTTCACGTTTATGTATCTTACACTGAACGCCGATATATATAGACAGCGTTTGTTGATTGTACAGCAGTCACTGCAGCACGGCATTCTCACCAGATTTGGATTAATGAACCGTATTCTATTAATTTTCACGTGTTCGTGGTTGTTGCTTCATTCCTTCATGGTGCACTTATTATATTGTCTGAGTATATACATAATTTTGAAATTCATTTAATCATTGCGTCGCAACTAAGGATCCAACACGTAACCGAAACACCAGTGGCTCCAATGTCTTTCGACATGCAATTTAATGAACAGAAACTGATGACATGGAGGTCATTGAGCCCTGCGCCTCGCCGTTGCACCCCGTCAGATTCGTTTGCAGTGGTGCCAGCCGCATTCAACCTGGAATCTCAGAAATTGAAGTAGAACTGTTTTCAGCGATGAGTCTAATTTCGAACTGAAAACATCGATAATCAGCAATAACTGTGAGGACAGTGTTGAAGGACAGAGGGGCAGAGACGACAGGGACATCGGGCAATAATCACCAGACTGTCATTCGCTACACAGCCCAATAATCAGAAGTTATGGTAGGGGATTTCATTTTATATGATAGACGACTCCCCTTTGTTTGTCTTCCGAGAAATGCATATATAACGGCGATACATTGACAATCTTTTTTTCCGCATAGTTTCTATTCTTTTTTAATATACCAGAGCTTAAATTTCAATAGAGTAATGTTTGATCGTACACTGCACTTTGTTCTATTGTTTTTTTTAGGTTCTTCTTCATCACTTACCCTGTTGGCACGATCACCAGATATCTCCAAATGGAATACATTTGGGCTTTAATGAACAAGCACCTCCAAATGTCTTTGTATCACGCCGGTCTAACCCGCTAATTTAGAAGTGCATAACAAAAAATACTGCAGGATGACATCCGCCAATTCTACAAATCACTGCCCAGTCAGATTACAGCTTGCATCAGTGCCTAAGCTGCGACAACGGATTTTTAATTTTTTTTCTCTTGTGGCTGTGTTTCTGGAATAAAATGTTCAATTTCTATGATAATGTTACAGTTTTTTTTTCAATATATGCTCATCACAATCCACCAATTTTTGTGTATCATTTAAATCACTATTCCTTCGTACAACCCGTTTTATATTATTGACTATATATAGATACACAGCATTAAAAACTAGATAAATAAAGTAATGAAAAATACTTAACTCAGTGACACAACAGCCCACGAGTGCTAAGGCTTACAGTGCCCATATCAGTATACGTGACCTTGGGTCCTGAGATGAATGAGCAGATGTTCCGATCAGGTGGTCAGTCTGACGTGAAACCCCCAATGTTGAGTTCCAAAGCAAGCTTGATACTCATTTATCGACCCACTGAAGGGATGAAAGGCTGAGTCGACCTTGCCCAGCCCGGAGTTTGAACCTCGGACTTGTGGTGGGGAAGCACGAAGCCACGATGCACCACTCTGCCACTGGGCTTCTATGACAAATACACTGCTCTACATATATGCACCTACTCCCATTCCTTTTTTCAGTTAGAGTAATTACATAATATAAAATTTTGAATGTTTTTGAAGTTTGTAATATATTTTAAACTTATTATTTACTTGCACGCTCACGCAACGAATTAATTCGACATTTTCAGAACCTAACTAATAAAATCAAGAGTACGACGTGAAAAGAAATTTATTAAACTGTGCTAATGACACTTCTAATTATCGAATGGTTTATGGAATGAAATTACCTTTAAAAAAATAAAAAATAGATTTTTTTGAAGTTTTAATAATCTTAGTGTACTTAAAAGTAATTTGATTCATACACAAATGTTCTCTGTTACTATTTTTAAAATATTAAAACACATATTAAACTCTTAACTAAAAGAACAGCTCCTCTCTGTTACTATTCTCTTATTAGGTAATTTACCATAAAATCAAAGCCGATCATCTTTAAGGACTTCTTGAGCGGTGCTATTAACACGAGGTTTAATTTTATAATTTAGTTTTTCAACTAATTTATGTATCACTACCTTTTACAGAAATCCATTCCTTTGGAGATATTCTTTTAATATAGTAAATAAACCCTTTAAAAGTTAAAAACTCTTTTTTTATGCAAAATAACACGTGTAAGTTGAATGGAAACCAAAAAAATCAAACTGAATCAAATCATAACACCACAAACATTTTTTAAAGAATTGCTTGCAACTCCCTAACAGGTTATTCTCAGGCGATTAACTCATATATCAAAAAAATTTTAAGTCGTCTGAATATTTAAATCGATATTTAAATTTGGGTATTAGAATAATTCCAAGAATTAAAAATGGTTCCCATTTGTTCTTTCATAATCTCACCTATAAGCGTTGGGAAAATATTAAATTTTGTTTTCTTTCACGCTTCCAAACTGATTACATTCTAAGATCTATAGGGTCTAATTCAATGTTTCTCGAACTGTGGGGCTCAGTTCCCCCCCCCCTCTAAGGGGCGTGATAATCCTGCCAGGGGTGCTAGAGCGTATTCTAAAGTCGAAAATAAAACATTATTTTTAAAAAATATTAGTTTACTGAAAGGAAGCAATGGAAAATACATTCTGGCATAATAAATAGAATACATATTTATGCTGATATAATATACTTATAAATAATGTATCAGTACTGCGTACTGCCTAATGTATTTATCATCATTAATCTATCAATACTAAGTTAATAATACTTAATTTACCCATGTGCTTGTGTTATACACAAATATTAATACTTGTCTTGATAACTTATATGGTTTATGTTTAAAGTCGCTTTGGCATCAAAGTACATTATTATTGAATTCAATGCATTGTTATTGTATGGAGGAGGAGGACGATGGAAATTATGATTAAAAATTAGGTCACAAACATTGAATGTTTGAGAAGCACTGGTCTAATTATTTCTCAAAAAATCAGTATTTTAAACAAAATTTAGATTGGAAAATAAAAGTAAACTAACTACATATAAATTATAAGTCCTGACATTCAATTCAATAATACTTGTATATCTTTCAAAACAATCTTTTCGTACTAAAATCTCTAGAAAAGATACAGCATAAATAGACCACTTTAAGCCTCAACTTTTTCTACTTTGACTCTTTTTCTAGTTTCATAAAGATTCGATAGACTGTTAGTATCGTACATCGTTCAAAAAGACAGAACTGCACGTTAAGGCATTCCTTGTCAAACAGTTGGAGAGAAAAGAGACAAACCTAGATCCACTCTATAAAGAATCGATAGCGCGTCGATCCCTTTTTGCGATATCTCTATTATTTATAGGATTTATCAAGTCTTTTTGTTCAATCGAAAGAACATTCCATTGTTACGACATAATTCTGCTTGAAAATTTTTAAATTACTTTTTTAAAAAGCTATCTCAGAATTATTAATCGATTCGTAGTATGCATAAGCCCACTAAATTCTGTTAATTTCCTTTCCTTTTAAAGTTTATTTTTTGCATTTCCTTTCTCAGTTGGTTGCTTTCTCCAAGAATATCGACACAGAGTTACCTCCTGTCAAGCGTTTTATTCACTCCTGCAACTATATGAAATGTCTTCCCCCCTCCGCTAGATTCATGTATTTTCAGAACTGGCTCAGAACCAATGAGTCCCATAACCTTTTAAGATCTTCAACTTCAATACAACGCAATACTTCTTTGACATGACACCCACCAGCCCTACCCTACGCAGGACAGTTTTCCTTATTTTTCGAGTAGCTAGGTCTATCAGCCAAGCAGCAGAACTTTATGGAGAAAAATACAATCATATTATGTAAGAAAATATTTAAATCTTAGAATTTTACAGAAATAATTTAGTTTTATCTAGAACTTGAACATTTTATGCTTTAGTAACTTCTTGATACAGCTCTGAAATGTGTTGGAACAAGAAAAATTTCTCACTCATTTCTGAAATCTTGGAATAACTCTGTAGTGTGCTTGTGTGTGACTGCCTATGAAGACAGGTAAGACTCTTTCATTTCCCTTTTCTTGTGAATAACTTCGAGAAATTAACCTTCTTTCTTAGATACATAGGCTTCCTTTGAGTAATTACTCTTCTGTATGATGAAATCTTCATTCAGTACAATTTAGTCTTTATTAAATATTAATTTATTACAAAAATTTTTTTTAAAAAATTTCCATAAGGAATGAAAAAATTAATGTTGCATATTCTCCAGTTTAAACTTTCCCTTCATTTACGAGTTATAAACTATTTGCTATTTATTAATTTTCCTCAAGTAACACTAATATTTTCTTAATTTATATTACTGAAGCTTACTGTAGTGAGCTCTTGGTTAGAGTGAACGTTTTCACTGGCCGTAACTAAACTCTTATTTGACTAATATTTTTAAACGCTTAGAGTGAACCTCTGAGGAAATTAAATCCCCCTTATAATAAACAGAGATGTTATTTCCACAGTTTTTTCACAAGATAATAATTTTACATATCTGTATTAAGATTCTGAATGGATTGATTGATTTTAATTTACGGCGCACTCTAAAGCAACAAGAGGGGTATTGGGGACAGATCTCACAATTTTAAACCACGATCAAGTTGTAACGGGTCTATTCGCGAACCTCCTACTAATCCTCTTGGGGTAAAACTGTTTCTTTAAATATTATTCTATTGAAAACTTTCTCCCGAAGAAGAAGACGTGACTTATGCAGATCAAGGCTTATGTTCAAGCATTAACTTTCAGAGTCGAGGAGAGAGAAAGATTAGGAACTAAATCATAGCAGTTTGTGATTAACGTAAAGTAACAGAAAGCTAGACGAGAGTGATCCGTAGATTATTTGCTTCGTATTTAAAATTGACGATTTGTTAATTAGATATTTAAGATTAGATTAGATTTTGGATTAGCATCGGCTTGAAGTAGATTAACTTAGAACGTATCTTCGATTATTTGGAATGTGTATGGCTAAGACGATCCAAGAGTAAGTGATTAAATTTATATTTAAATATTAATTATATCGTCTTCCTTGCTTTTGCTCCCATCTTTATCTTAAGGAGCATTTCCTAACTTGGGTTGAGGAGAATTGTTAATAAATTGTATTTGTTTTGACTATGGCTAATCTTCCTTCTAACCCTCGTACACTAATGAATGGAACAGCCCATCCATTACAAAGTGACAAGGGTGACACCTGAGCTGTCACTCTCCTCTCCGGGAGCTTCGACAGATTTAACGTGTATTAGACCTTCTACAGCAGAGATTCTCAAATGTTTTAGTCTCATACACCTCTTGCCAAGTTTTTTTGGTTTTAGGTAGACCCCTACTTACTTCATATTGAATTTCAGCTAATTTATCAACTTAAATGTCTTTTGGATAGCTGGTATAGACTACTTACTTTCAAAGATTAAAATTTCTAACTGTAGTGAAGTACAGTGTTCAAAATTTAAGATACACATCTAAATTAAGTAAATTAAAGTTTAATTAATACATAAAATAAATGTTACATAAAGTAACTGAACAACAAACAAATGTTTTTAATGCGTTGGATGAATTTGTGGTATATCCATTCTGGTGTTTCCATAAATTTGTAGGTATCCTTTTTTAAAATTTACTTTAAAACCTTCGGAAATGCCTAGTCCGATCAGGTCCTCTTGTAATCTGACATTTTTTGTTCAATGTAACCCTATTAATTCATTGCCTACTGTGGTATTACCATAGTCAAAGTATTCTCAAACCTAGTTTCAAAATCTGAATAAAGGGCATTTACATATTACAAAAGGGCATATTACACTTTTCAGCTTATTTATGGCAAGAAATGCAGAAATGATAGTCCTTTTAACTGCAAATTAACCTTATTAAATTTAGTAAATAAATATGTTAAATAGGTAAAAATCTGTTAAATAGGTAAATCTAGTTTATAGGTAAATTTGTTAAATAGGTAAATCTAGTTTATAGGTAAATTTGTTAAATAGGGGTAAATTTTCTTTTAAAATTAAAGTCACTTAATGAGAGCCACTATTTTAGAACCCATTCACTCTTAATGGACCCGCCCCCAAATTAATTTTTTGCTGGTATGGCCCCCTTGCAGGTGTTCATAGACTCCTGGGGGTCCATATAGACCACTTTGGGAATCAATGCTCTTTACTAAGGGTTTAGGACTCGAGTGGCTCTAGGACTCTAACCCGCTACTCAACAGCGGCAGCCACGAGTTCTCTATCATCACCACTCAGGTTCTGTGGGGAATTCCTAAACTTCCGTCTGAAACCATACTCTTTCAGTGATCACTGTTTCCAGGAATCAGTTACTGGTTCAAGCCATTCTTTGAAAAATCAGAATAGTGGAAAGATCTACAGAAGCGTCACTTCTTTTCTATGCCTAGCCATTGTTTCCGTGTGCCAACGAGTACTTTGGTAAGAACAGGTATTTTGCCATCAAGCAGTATCCTGAAAAAAAAACAGAAAAGTAAATTATTCCATAAAGAGGCAAGCATTTTTAATTAAGAATAAAATGAAAGCAATTACATATGTATTGAGAGGATAAAGAAGTCAATCTATGGACTACATGTAAGGAAATTTCGTATCAAAATCTACAGTTTTAAACATTTTGAAAAAATTCCAGTAGGGTAATCATGGTACACTAAATAAATTTAGATATAGCAACAAAAAAAAATCACAACAGATGAGGAAAAAGCTTAAAAAAAAAACTTTTTTTAAATGGATCACCATTTAGCACAGTCGAATTTTTCTTATGACATGAGTCATGCTTTAAAATAAAGCATGACTCATGCTGAAGGCAGAGGTTTCATATTCTCTTATGAGTGGATAAGCAAATTTAAAAAAACGAAACAATATTTATGCGTTACAGTTTGGCGTGACGCATCACATGCTTTTGTGTAAGATGTGTAAAATTGGAAAACTCAAATGAATCCTGATATAATCCAGCCTTATGAAGAGAACGTCATTTTTAACATTTATCGAAGGAAGAAAATTTTACAAGAAGATTCCAAGTAAAACATTAAGATTAAAACTAAAAAATTGTACTAGAAAGAAGCAGTAGAAAGTTAAATAAACTATTTCTGTGTGCATCCGAAAAACGTAAAGTAATTGTGATGGATGTCTCTGGAAAGCTTCGTGTTTTTGAGAACTTTGAAAAGCTACCTGTAGGTTACAAGGCTAACTGATAAGTTCAAATGACTGCTGATTTGTTTGAAGAAGAGTTTAGTTAATGGAATAGCCAATCGGGAAAAACAAATCTCAAAATTATATCACAGTAGAACGTCGTTTATTCGAACGTTTATTATCCGGAACGTCAAATATCCGAACCAGTTTTTTTTTTTGTCAACTACATGTACTGTATATGAATACGTTTACGAACATTGCAATGCTCAACCGTTGTTTCGCATGCGGCCAAAAGTGATGGGAAAACTCAAGGTCAGAGATATTTGGGGAATTTCAGTTGTGTGATTTGGTAATTTGGTCAGTTTGCTTCCAAGCTAGGGGTACGTGCTCTTTTGTTGAGTTGTAAACCGCTATGGCTTCGAATTCAAAACGGAAGTGCAACGTCTTGAACATAGAGACGAACCGTCTCGCGAAAGGAGAAAGTAGAACGTCTCTAGTACAGTTTTATAATGTTGGAAAGTCAACAATTTCTGACATAAAAAAAAGCCATGAAACCTTTCTAAATTTTGCATCAAAACTTGACTCAGAAGATGGCTCGAAGAAAAGGAAAACCATGAGGGAAGCAAATGATGCTGTTCTTGATCATGCACTCTACTTGTGTATTTACAAAGAAGGAGCAAAGGGGACCCGATATGGGGCCCTCTGTTGTGCGAAAAAGGGAGAAATCAGAGATCTTGCAGCTAAAAAACGAAGGTATACAATGGTAAAGTGAAAAAAAAGTGATTATTTTCCACAATAAAGGAAGAATTACGACATTTTGCACATATTTTACTTTTTCTTCAAGCACGTTTCCCACATGTGATGATTTTCAACATTCGTATAGTGTCCGGTTTCATAAACTGCATGGATCGCATTCGGTTTTCGGTTATCTGAACAATCGCGTATCCGAACGGAGTCCGGTCCCAATTGATTCGGATAAACAACGTTCTACTGTAGTAGAAAATTGTACCCCACTCCTTAAAAATGAGCTTTAGATTGTTTTTAGCTACATCTGAAAACAGTCTAAATACTTTTTCAAGTTAAATGTTCACACAAAGAGTTAATATGTTTCAAATATATGTTCAGAGATTTAATTGAGCATTTGAAACTGAAAAGGTTCAACGAAATGAATGAAATTTTCAATAGATATTATGAAAGGAAATCAAATAATTTTTTTAGTAAGTTGTATGATATTTTGACGAAGGTTGTGACTGATCTACGCTTTCCTTCAATTAATCCTCTTGGGAAATCTATGGGCAATCAATTCGCATTATTCACAACTAACCCTTCGGAAGAAGAGAATCGTGATATTTAAATTAACTTACTATATATATAGTCAAGGTTTTCTAGCTTGAAGATGGAGTAGGAGAGGAGATATATTCGAGTCAGATGAGATTGTAACCGAAGGTATAATATTAGATTTATTGTGATTTGAGACTTATTATGAAGAAACTTTTAAGTGACGATTGTTCACTAAGATTGAATTGATATTAGATTAAATTGGATGACAAGTTATATCCTTTATTAAGGTAAGGATAAAGTTTGATAGTCTCCTAATCATTCGCGTTTTACCGTCGTTGTTCCACTTTCGCGGTTAGCATTGAGACATTCTCTTAATATTATTAGTTGAAATTGTCTCTTTTCTTTGTGGGGTAAATAAATGGATCAATTGGATCATGTCGAGTGTTTCTTCCCTACCTCCCACACATCTAGGTGCCCGAGGGAGTTGAGAGCCTCTCACAAGGTTATGTTTTCTTTGACATTTACGTGGTTGATCATTTGCAAAAAATAGAAACCATCGTAGTTTTAATACTCATATTCGTTTTCGCATTGTCTTTTAAATTTCGTAAATCAGTTGTATTTCTTCATTAAATACTAAGAACAATTTGCATAGAAATCTTCGTTCTGCTATACGTAACAAAACAATAGGGTGAAAAAAAAATTTTAACCGTCGAGGAAACCATTGGAATTTTTTCATAAAATTTATTTGAATATGGTATTTAGTTTCATGACTATTTTAAAAATAGTTGCAACAGTGTATTTTATTAAGAAATCTAATTTCTGTACTATGTTGACAATCGTTATAATAGCAATACATTGAGGTCCCTACTTGCAGTTGAGAAAAAAAAATTTCTGCAGAATTGTTTTTCTGTTATCCATTTCTCTTCCCTCAAATGTAAGATAGCCTGGCATGTTTGAAAAAGAATATCTAGTTGCTGAATATTCTCATCAAACGAATTTGAGAAAAGTATCACGTATCGCAAGAGAAAAGTTTTTCTTGTTAAGAAAAACATAT
>BMAV01028243.1:1004197-1018154 GCA_019973955.1 Trichonephila inaurata madagascariensis
GCTGAAATTTTCTCTACTCTGTTGCTTTGCGTAAAAATATGATAATTTAATTCTAATTAATTAAATTTAATTGACTGAAATTAATTATTTAAAGAATTACAGATACATCCACGTTGGTTTCATTAATAGCGACTTGGGTCAAAACTTGAAAAGATTTTTTTTCTCACGTTTTAAAGTATTCAGTTGAACTGAAATTTTATATACACAATTGTTTGGATGACAATATGATATTTTAATGATAATTAATTAAAATTAATGTTGTGATTCTGTCCTATGTACATACATATTTATGTTAATTTTAACTATTTAATAAAAAGCAGCTAAAATAAAAATTTTCTTTGTTGATCTAAGTAGGAATTGTGACTTAAAAAAAGTTTTTTATATCACTTATTTTTAAACAATTGAATGCGCTTTGCTCCATCTCTGTGAAATTATTTAAGCAAAAATTCAAATTATTAATTCCAGCGTTTTGAATCTCATTAGAACTGAATTTTTATTTTTATTACAAAAAACCCATTTCCTCAAATTGTGAAATAAGTATTAATAACATGGTAACAGTAATAAACAAAGCAACAATATGCAGTAACTCTGTAAACTCGGTATACTGCATTTACGTCAGTTATGCGTGCTAAATACATATTAGGCAGCAAAAAAAATTACAACTTAATTAGACATATACAAATTATACTGGAATTATAAATGTTTTGTAAATGCAATGAACCAGCCATATTTTCTATTTTACAGAGGAAAATAATATCAGATTTCAATTGGAGAAGATCTGTGGATCTCTAAATTGAGAGAAATTTGAAAACAAACTGTCTTCTCCAATGTCTTACATGTCTTCTATATGTTTTCTTTCCCATTTGTACCAAGAGAATAAGTTCATTGTTCAGAGATGCGGTTCTATCATTTAGGTTCTTTGAAGACAATCACATGGTCCTACTAATTCAGTGAAAAAAGCACCAACTCACTACATTTCACATTTTAGGGCATTTCATTTGAGGAGCAAACGTCAAATATCACGTTAATTTTCATACTATCATGGAGGATTCAAAGGAGGATCAATAAGAACAGGTACAAATTCTGCGATAATTTGGACAGTCAACATGCTAGGTATCCTTTTACACGAGGCAAATTAGTCTGAATCTTTAATTTAATGAAAGATCTTTTTGTGAATTGATTATTATTATGCTTTTTTACCATTCCAATAATGCAAAACGCATTGTTATTTTTAATGTCTAAATTTTAGCTATCATTCTGTAAATTGATGAACATCGAAAACGCTCTTGATTTTGTTTGATCTCTGTTAGTTACAACACAAAATATGCAAAAGTATATTTTGAAATAAATTTGCTCCGATATTTGTTCAACAACATCCAGTGGCGTAACGTTCACCTCCGCAACCCTCGCATTGCAGGGGGCCCAGGAACTCTAGGAGACCCAAAGCTTGGTTGACGTTTAATACGTATTTGAACTTGGGGCCCAAAACATGAGTTTGCAGTGGGGTCCTAATATTTTCGGTTACGCCACTGATTACATCGTAGGTATCAGAACAGAATTGAAAACAAATAAATATGCCTAAAAAATATACTTAACAAATCTCTCTAATTTGTTAGAAATTATTCTGTGATTTTAAAGTATGACAGATGGTACATAAGATTGAAAACGAGAAGGAAATTCCGTAACAAGTTCCCTTGGCAAAGTGAACAATGCCAAAAAGAAATAAGCTTAAAACATCGATACAAGAAATAAAAGTACAGATTATTTACAGTAGCATAAGCGCACAAAAATAATTGAAAATGCTGAGAGATGGTAAAAAGAGTTCTTCACTAGAAAGAGGTAAATATATTACAGTATACCGAATTAAGAATATCTCAACGCATTCAAGTAATTTCACTAATCAATTACATGAAACAAAATAATTTCCGCTATTTTTTCTCCTCTGCTTAATCCCAAGCGCTGAAAATTTATTGCATCACACCCATTCCAATATTCTCGGTGCGTCGGATAAAATTTAATTAAAGACATTCTGCGCCGTACTCGAGAGTGTTACCTAGTGAAAACTTTACAAAATTCAAAAGAAAGCAGCTAGAAATAAATTGTATCTTTACCACGATACTCAATGAATTCGTTTTATTTTCAGATTCCGTTTCCTGCCTTATTTCGAAAGATATAAAACCAAAATCGTAATTAAAAGTTCTCAATCCGCCGCCTCCTCTTTTGAACGCGGCTGAGTCCGAAAAATAATTCGTTTTATTTTCAAAAATATGTATTTCACGAATATTTCTAACCTTGATATTCAATTTAAAACCTCCCTCAGTTGTGGCATACGTAACGCCTAATTACCCTCACATCCGCATTTTAAAACATTGTGCTCTCTCTCCATCGTGGGGAAAAAGGGAAAATTTTGTGAGAAATCCCTCAGTTGTTTTCCCCAAGCATCAGCATCCTCCGGAGCGGGATCGTGAGAGGCAGAGTGGATCGCGCCGTCGGAGGAGATGCCAGCAGCTATTATGCCAGTGCCAGGACATGTCGGGGAGCTCGAAGGGAGGAGGTTACGCTATTCTAGTGGTAGAGACAGCTGAGAGAAAGCTCAAACTCTACGGTGAGTCGGTGCACAGTTATATTCCCTGCACTCTTTCTCTCTTGCATCTACTCAGAATCAAATTTTATTATGGAAATTCATATCATTTGCAGATAAATTCTTTTTTGAAGTTAACTCATGGATATATTATTATACTATCATAATTAATAATTTTTTTTTCCATTTGTTTCACTTAATTAAAAATTTGCAGAACTAAATATTTTATGCGAATCATATTATTTTACTTAGTAATAATGGCTTTCCTGCAGACCTGATATCTATTATTCAAATGAAACTGTGGTTATTTTTTTACACATTAGTCAAAACAACATTTCTTCTTCTTTACTGTTCCCTCCCACCTGCCTTCAGATATTTATATTTTCCTTAATCTGATTTACCTATTAAATATTGAAAATATTAGTAGATTTTTTCTTGTAACAAACTTTAAATGTATTTCGCCTTTTGCTTTGTGATCCATTTGCAGTAGTAACAAAATTATAAAAAAATTGCATTGTGGTTGGGTTTTAAAGCAATATGAATAAATATTTTGTAAATTAACCCATAGCACATTCGAACCTTTTGATGAAGATCTGATGTTTAACTTTTACGGAAATAAAATAAATTTGAATAATGTCCATACAAATGTACACCCATTAAAGTTTCTTCAGCGTAATACTTAATGAAAGGGAAAGACAAACTCTGTCCATTTTCAAATTACTCAGATAAGATAACAAATCGTCTCACTCTATTAAATTAATTAAATCGAATCAATAGTATGTTAATTTTTTGTCACTCTCATTTTACTTAAATTAATACTTGATATTTTTATTTGTTACTTATGTAATTCCCTCATACGTAAATTTTTTTAAAAGAAAACAATATCAATATGTATGGAAACCTTTTTTCTTGCAGTTCACTTGGATTAACATAAACTTTACACTATTTGCAATATTGAAATCAAATTTACGAAACTCACATAAAATTACCTTTATGAAAAATGTATTTTGTGCATAAAGCTCCCTTTTTAATTAAATTTATTTTTAACATGGGGATATCATTTCAATTAAAATTAGAATAAGATAACTTTTTCGTTAATTTTGCTATTCAGAATTATAAAATAATCGCAATGCGAATCGGAAACAATATCTTTTGAGACGTGATAAAGTCACAATTGTATAAGACAGCCTATTTCTAAATATTCGTGTCTTACCTACCGCCAGAGGGCGAAGAATAGTTTATTAACACCCAGAGAAAAATAGTATTGAACGAACAAGAGGAAAGCTTCGCCATTTCACGATGGGAGAAAGAACCCTCAGCATAAAGTACAGCCAAAGCTACCAAGCTATCTTTTTTAAATCAATTTGGATATAACTCACTTTCAGGAACTTTTGTTCATCCGAATTTTATTTGTATTTATTTATTTTGAAATCTTTATTACTAAATTATATTACTTATTGCTAAAAAGAAAAATGCATAAATATATCTTATATCTAAGGATTAAAAATATATTTTTAAGTTATACTTTATCTAAAATATCACTCCCCCCCCCCCATTTGCCTAATTATTAGTGCTACTAAAAACTATTCTAATACAAGCATATACTTATGGAAAATTTGTTTTCTCTCTCAAAACATTACTCACAATGATAAATATGCTTTTACTTTTGAAGTGATAATGCAAATAAATTTCTACATCAGTAGTTTCAATTTTGTAAACGTTTCAACAAAACTAATCTCTGACCTGAAAAATGAATCCTTATCATTTGCATAAGATGTGATAAATTTCCCAGTCACATTTCACTTGGAGAACTCCAGCCATTAAAAATTAAATTATTTGTTCGTCTTTAAAAACTATCTCAAATTTAATGATTCCAAACTGAAATTTTTGAATAGGAAATTACTTGAGATGAAATTACTTATGAGATGAACACTTAGAGCTCAATATCAAATTCTAATAACTTATCTAACAGTATTTTTTTAAAAAATTATTTCATTCTTAACAATTTTGGTAATTATATGAAACACCATTCATGAATATATTACAGTACAAGTAGTAACCCATTTATAATAAAATAAATACACACTTTACTTTTATAATTCGTGCTTTTTTTTAAATTTGTGGAAATTACGTGCATTTTATATATTTTATAACTATATAATATAACTATACTACTTTATAATATAACTGATCGTATATTTTACAATCTATGCATTTTTTTTATTTTAAACATTCATTAGTATTTATTTAAAGATAATTGAAAAAAAATTATATTTTTTATTATTTTTACAGAGTTTGTTAATGTTACCCCCCTAAATGAAAAATTAAGCTTACATTTGCATTTTTAATAAATTAAATCATTTCAGATGACTAGATTACATTAAAAGTATTTTATATTATGCAAATATATCACATTATGTGGATAAAAGCACCTTTGTAAATATTTTCATACTTATCCTTGAAATCTGGTGATGAATTTTATACATATTTATATCGGTTAAATCAACATCAAAAGTTTTTTTTATCATTTTTTTAAAAGAAAACCAAGCCTTTTATATTATTTTTTTATCTCACTAAACATTTCGTAACAAATTTCTATTAAAAATTTTGATAATTATTTACATACTCAAAATAAGGAAACACTTAAGTTTAATTTTAAATTATTCAGTTAATAAAACTTAAAAATGTTAAATATATAAGAATTTTTTTTTTGGGGGGGAGTACTACTTTTAGTCCAGTAGTAAATCTAGTGTATAGAATATTTTGTGCTTATTATGATCTATTGGTTGAAAAATCGTTCACAGTTGAAAGATTTGTTTAATGAGCACATTGTATTAGCTATGATTCTTTTCTACGCATTTAATTGAGATGGCAGTAAATGAGTGTTCTTGGTCATGACCTCGTCGTCGACATTATTTTATCCAGTCTCAAGTTCAAGTCCAGGGGTGCCACTTAAGTCTATTTAAAGGTACTGATACACGTTCAATCTGCCTATGCTCAAAGTTCTCAGGTTGGTGTGGGAGTCTCTGGAGAGTGTGGTGCCATCTCAAGTGTCATCCTCGTAACTTGACTGGGATAAAAATAACAAAGTCTGTTGTCCCTCCTGGGTCTTCCGAATGAGAGGTTACTAAGACAATCAAGCAATCGTCGCGTTCAGAGTTTTATTTAGAAGATGAGATATATATATTTTCGATACTCGGATTATATATGAGAGACTTCCGATGAACAAGTTTAATATTTGAGATTTTAATTTTCTGCAAATGAGAAATATGAGTGATATTGGCGGAGAAAACACGATCTCCATTTCTGGATATTTTTTTTTTTTTCATAATTTATTTCCGTGTAATGAAATTTAAATTTATTGATCAATTTTGAAGCATTGGATGCAATGTAAATATTGTAAGGTTCTTCTATATATTTTTGGAGCAGAAGTTTGAGAGAGAGGTTGAGCTGAAGAGAGATTTTTGACATCTTCGGAAACTTTTATGAGTGACAAAAATATTTCGAATGTGACAGACATATTTATTGAAACGGGAAGTCGCGTCATTTTGACCGATATTGAAAAACTTGGTGAGATTTAGAAACTTCAAAATGGCATCCAATTTTTCTGAGTTTTCTGAGATTTGCAATCAAAAGAATTAGTACAAACTAGCTAACTTTTTAAAGCGAAATGTAAACTTCTGCATTTTACTTCAGAATTTTCAAGAAGAAACATTTATTACAAAACTATACTGACGGGGGGGAAAATCCCTAAACCAAGAAAAATTATTGCTGAGTAATGAAATTTGGACAATGCATATTCAACATCTATATTTAACATGTTTAATTGATTAAATTTTCAATTCAGGTTAATTTAAGCTGAAGAAAATGCTTTTCAAATGTGAAATGCTGTTACATTAATAGCCGGTATAACTTCCAGAATTTTGAATGGGATTCCTCAAACGTGTGTCATACAGAAGCATGAAGTCACTTTTTGGTATGGAGTTCCATGCGTGTTGTACTTGTTGTGTCAACACTGGAACGGTCAGTGATGGATGTGGATTATACTAGAGTTATCGTCCAATGATATCCCATACATGCTCAATTGGAGACAGATCTGGAAGTCTCGCAGTTCAAGGTAACATGTCACTACTCAGTAGAGCCCATTGCGTTACAAAAGCGGTATGAGGACGAGCGTTAGCCTGTTGGAAAACTCCCCCTTGAATGCTATTCATTAATGGCAGTATTATAGGTTGAATTACCAGACTGACGTACAAATTTGCAGTCTGTGCGTTTGGGATAACCACGAGAGTGGTCCTGCTGTTACATGAAAATTGCTCCCCAGACCAGATATAGGGCAGTTTGTTGCAGGTGTTCCCCTGGCTCCCTTCTAACCAACACACAAACTGCACACCAAGCTGTCAGTGAGGGTCTTCTTTTATCAGAAGACACAACATATCTTAACTCCTTCCACCAAAGAGCTCTGGCTTGACACCACTGGCGTCGCAAACGGCAATGGATTGGAGTCAGTGAAATACACGCTACAGGACGCCTGGTTCGGAGCTGTCCTTGATGTAATCGATTTCTAACAGTTCTTTGTGCCACTGTGATACCAAATGCAGCTCGAACTTCTGCCGCAGACACATTACGATGCGCCACAGCCGTACGCCGAATAGGGCGGTCTTCCCTCTCAGTAAGGCCACGTAGCCTCCCGGAACTCGGTCTTCTTGAGGCAGTACCATTCCTTGGCCACTGCTCCCAACAATCATGCACCGAGGATATATTCCGTCCAAGTCTTTCTGCAATATCGCTGAAAGATGACTCAACTTCTTGTAATCCTATTGCATGACCTCGTTCAAACTCGGTGAGCTGTTGCTAATGGCTTCTTTGTCTTCTTAAAGAAAATCCTGGCTAACATCAACTCAATACGTCAAATTTTATAGATAAATAACGCTCACGAATTTTACCGCACGCATTTAAGGAAACCTTTTTTGGCAAGTTCTGAGTGGCCCTAGGAGCGCCACACTTAAGCGCGAAATTTGAATCGATGTTATCTTTCAGATGTATATAAACACACCTACCAAATTTCTTTTATCTTACACAAGTCTTTCTTAGTGTTGGGATTCTTTTCCGTCAGTGTATCAACATACCGAAAACTTCTAAATAGTATTACAAATTGATTTTTTGGTACCTAAAATTTCATTAAAAGTAGATAGTGTGAATATGTATATTTTCTTTAATTTGTGGATTTTTGCATTATTTTTATTTAACGATTAAAAAAAGCGATCCCAGTATTTTTATCATTTTTTCTTAAAGGCTTGTATATCCATTTAGGGTACTGGTCGTGGTCACGAGATCGTGGCCGATGTTGTCGCATCATTAATTAGAATCCTCATGCCTCTGATGACCCAACATGTCGAGGAACTGATGCACGTTATATGTGTCGATGCTCAAAGTCTTCACGTGACGCTGTTTAAAAGAACGACGTCCTTCACCGAGAGCCCTTGTGTTGTTTTAGAGAGGGATGCTAATAAAAATCAAATCAACTCATTTAGAGTATGTTAGTGCATTCAAGCACATATGTACCTTTATTAGCGAAGCAGTACTCTAGGAAAATAAAAGTTGCATTGCAACGAAACCCATAAATAAGATATATATGATTTGCTGTTACTTCAAAAAATATTTTTGTAACAGCGAAGAGGAAAGTGTTTCATTTTTCTTTATAAGGAAAGACAATGGTATGATAGTCATAATATCTATATGACATCTAAATTACTTACTTAGCATCTTTTTATTTCCAGAAAGTACTTTTGCGTTTTTCACCAGAATTATCGCATTCATATTACAGTTAAACCTGTTTTTGTGCGGTAGATAGAGACCGCATAAAAGAAATCGCACAAAAAAATATTCAAAAATTTCATAAATAACTGTTGTTGTTGTTTTTAATGCCACCTGTCAGACGTAGTCATGTCGAGGCTCACAAAATTCATCGTGGCAAGGGACTAGATGTACGCCTGCCGTTGGCCTTAGCCTTGAGCACCATACAGGTGACAGTACGATTTCGCTCGGTGAAATTCCCGAAGGGACGATAGATGGCGACACCACCGATCTCCACCTCCACATTTTAGGCGTGGAACTGAAGGGGAGGGAAATATTCTTCAGTCCCCTACACTCGTGATTTCAGCCCATAAGACTTTCGGACCCACTGATTTAACGAGCCCATACTCCGTGTGTACTCGGAGGGTATTTGGTGGCATCGGGCATCCTACCCGGGCCTTCCGGTCTGGAGTTCGATGCTCTAACCACTAGGCTACCCACGGACCAAAAATCTACATATAACAATACCTACAACATAAATGCCTACATATAATAAACAATTTTGTCGACATACTACAAAAAACTTTTGTAAGCGGTGGAAAGGGACCGCATAAAAAAAGTCGCACTTAAAAAATATGTCAATTATTTAAGAAATTTATGAGAAAGTACTTCCAAACAAAATAAATTATTAAATTCAGCATGGAAACATTTTAAAAACATTTAATTTCTCATCGTTTTGTAACGGGTCAATCCGCGAGCCTTCGCTAATCCTCTTGAGGTAAGTTGGTTTCTTTTAAATGTTGTTCTATTGAAAACTTTCTCCAATTTAGTCAATAAAGTTAGAATTGAATAACAACGACCGGAGGTCGAACAACTGAAAACGGTATTACGGTAATTTAGATCGTAGATAACAAAAGCGTTCCAAAAGTAAGTTAATTGAATTATAATTAAATATTAAGTATCCTTTCTACCGCATAACTGCTCCTATACTTAGAAGTGCGCATTTCCTACCCTGGGTTGTTAAATTAAGTGAAATAACAATAAATTAGAATTGTATTGACTATGGCTGATCTTTATTCTAACCCCCAAACGCCGATAAACACGACAGCTAGTTTATCACAGTATACATGGAAACATTTTCAAAATGCTCGCACATAATTCACTGCTACTCATCGTAACCCAAAGCGGGCATCTTCCTATGATGATTTAGTTCAAAATCGCTTTCGTCACTTGAACATACAATTTCATTTGATTTATTTTTTTCAATTGATAAGTTTTTGTGACGACGGTCGGTTGGTCAGTTGCTTGTGAACGGCACGATGCGAAGATATGCATGATCGAAGCTCTTTTTGAAATGTCTTACTCCTTTCGGAATGGGTATCAAGTTTTAAGAAAATGCTTTTCCGATATGTTGGAAAGCTGAGTACTAGCATATATTATATCCACTTTCAAAGAATCCGGTTCTTCATGTCCGTCTTCATAATCTATCAAATTACTGAGGATGTCACTGCCATTGAAAGTTTCGTCTTTAATCAAGTGCGTGCTGCTAGTGCGTTGTGAGAAGGCAATGGAACGTGCATTGTCGAGAGAACGTTTATAACCAATGAATAGAGCGTCTTGAAGTGTATATATGTACACTGATAGAAAACATTACAGTGGAGCCAAAACCGTTGAAATTCATACACCACATAAAAAAAAAGACCTCACAAAAAAATCGTACAAAAATAAAATCGCACAAAACAAATCGCATAAAAAAGGACCGCACAAAAACAGGTTCTACTATACTTCAATTTTCATTCTATTTTTAACTCTACCCGTTGCCTACATGATAGTTCCTGTGATGTAGATTATCATCAAGAAATCGATAAAGTATTCTTAACGTTTGCTGTTGTTTTTGATTTGTTCAGTGAGCGGACCTGTTCACAAAAATAAAATACTGGATATTCTGATATAAAGAAATTTTCAGGGAAATTCGAAAGAATGAGATAAGGAAAAGTATCGATTGTGTCTTGGTTATGAAAACTTAGCCCCTCAAAATTTATCGTGATGGCCTTTTATCACCGAAATAGAAATAGGCCGCATGGTTGATGTCCCTGAGCGGAAAACACAAAACGCTATAGTTTTGAGTATTTCTGATGCATCGTTTTTCAAGACGGTATCCTTGTGGTAATAAAAAATGCTTAAAAGAAATGATTTTAAGACGCTTCGTATAAAATTTCCTGCTACATTCTGTTGTTGCAAGTAAGCCTCATGACGGATGGGATCTCCTCAATCATAAAGTTAATGTTCTTTGAATAAATTTCTTCTAGTTTTGACATCCTGAAAAGCTTTATGCATAGTTCAGGCCATCAAAATAACCATTATGAAAATATATCTTCCCTTCTCACTCCAAAAAAAATATTGAATATTTCTTGTACACAAATAACATGAAATAATTCAACATTAATACATTTCTTTTCAAAGGCTTTTTTCTAATCTACCTACGAGTCGTCATCAATAAATTGGATGGCAGCCAACAACTGCACTCGTAGTACGAAGCAGAATAAAGAACTTACTTTATGAGAGAAAATCAATGGCTCGAAAATTCACAAAAGGATTTAGTTTGTTTTCTGCAAAATCCTCTGTGTATAGGAAAATGTAATATTAACATGTTAAATTTGACGAGAATGTATTAAAAGAAAACAAAATTCTTACTTCAGACTCTTCCTTATTTTGAATTGATCAAGATAGTGGTGTAAAATGTCAATTATATTTAAACAAGCCAATTATATTTTCTGGTCACCACGTATAACGCTCATATGCAAATACAAGCTATTTTTGTGTACCCGCGACAGTCCGCTATATGCTATATCAATATAAACCGCAGCCAACCCGCGGCCTGCCACAATTTTTTATGTGACCACGAGATTCATCATACTTTTAGAAATAAAATATAAGCCGTAAAATTATTGTATTTATTTATTTATCACCTTCAGAAGCTTTTGAAACAGATCGAAAATAAATTCCAGCAATTTTCCATTATTGAGCCAGTAGCTTCTTTTTTTGTAAGCCCATTCAATTCTCAAATTAATAATTCAGACGCGACAAATTCCATGGGGAATCCTATTCAGGAAGAAGCATTTTCAACTGAATATTTGATTTTAATTATTCAGACTGATATTGTATTAAAATCGTGAGGATTTAATGAAGATATTTGGAATCTAGCCAAAGATATATATATATATATATATATATCCCCTTTTGAAAAAGGAGCTTACAAATTAAACTCCTGTTTGGGTTCCACATATTTATATGAATAATTGTTTTCACCAATGAATGCCATTAAATCAACAATCAGATCTCTACTTAATGATAGCAATTTCGAAGATTGTGAATATCAGCTTTTACGCCTGACGTGAAAAATTAGTGGATAATATGCTATGCCAAAAATCACATTGAATGTAATTATATTGAATTTTTTATTACCTTTTTAATTAAGTATATTGTTTATGAGGCTTATGATTGTAATAAAATAAAGAAATACTAAGAATCACGCGCACGCGTTATACTATTTTTTAACTGTGCCCGCCAGCAATTTCCTGTTTGTCAGATGTGCCCAGACGGAAAATAAGGTTCAGAGCCCAGATATAATGGATATTTGAACGATGTGTAAGGTTTAGTATGTGTGTTGCCCGTGGCAGAAAGATAAGTACCTTCGTGGACAAGTATAAAAATGTAAAAAGTACTATGAGTTCCTACCAGACATTTTGCAAGTACAATGGATAAATTTTCAAGTAAGATGGCTTAAGTAGGAAGCACTAACCCAAGTGTCATCTTGGACATTTAAGGGAGAGTCGGAAACCTCTATACCGCAATGGTAAATTGGCTGTTTTCGATGTACCTTTTCTCAAAATTAGCCGTATGTATATGCTTGAAATTTTTCACACAATTAAAGTACATCTTTCTCATTACACTGAAATGAGCTTTTAGTTCATTTTGAATTTTTGAATAATTTATAAAATATTTTATCAATCACAGAGAAGTTTGACCCATTTTTCACATAAAAAAAATTTGTAGAAAATAAATTTTTCAATCTTTCACAAAAAGCTCATTTCAGTATATATATGTCCTCATTATAAATATGTCATAAAAACCTTACACACCGGTGAACATTATTTTCTCAGAAAAGGTACATCGAACATCAAAAATTTACATTTGTGATAATTCAACTTAAATGTATAATTACTTTTTTATCGAAACATTCCTCCCCATACTCCAAATGATCTCCATTTTTAAAAATCTCATCATCCTCTCTCTTCCTTTTAAGTCTTTTTCCTTCTTAACCTTTTTTTTTTATTAAACATGAGTATTTAGCCTTTAACAGTCTCTGTTTGTCGAGGCTCTGCATCACCTGTGTACCGTGTAACCACCAGGCTGAATAATACGTTTTCACAAAATTTATGGCTTTGGTTCATATTAAATGATGAAATCGCATCCTATATGTACCCAATGATAATACTTCTGTTTTTACAAATGTGTTCTTCGGTACACGAGACCCTATTACGTTGTTTACGCTTTCATTGGGATTTTGTGTACCTCCATGTAAACACTTTGTTAGCAATTCTGGATGAAATGTTTTGATTTCCATCATTCATTCCACTTTTAAGCAAAACAAAATACTTTGTTTACATTTTTCGCGCGCGCGCCATTTAGATTGGCGTGTCCCAGTTTCAATGGTTATTTAAAAATAGGGTTTAAGGGTTTCTAATAACCCTAGAGGTTAAAGTAAGATATTTTTAGAAAGATTAAAATCTATGCAATTTGAAAATATAAAAATCTCAAAATGGTCATAGTAAGAAGATTTTAGGTTTCCAACACTTCTTAATCTTGCAACAAAAAATAACGAGCGTTTACCAGTAAAAACCATAGCTACATTTATTATTGGTTAAAATTGGAATGTTTGTGGCTGAGAGTCATTGAAAACGATTGATATTAAAATTTGGTAGACAAAAAGTTTATGATTGCAAATCATTTCTTTGTATTCAAACAGGATTAGTACTTTTCGTATTAGTGAATTATAATTATGTACGAAAAAAACACTACTTAGTCATTTAGGGTTTATTAGTTAGAATTTTCCTATCAATAAAAGAGTGCTTCTATAATCGTTTGACAGCAATCATATTGTAAAACTCTTACCTTCGATATGAAACAAGTTCATCTATGCGACTCAAAGGATTGAAGTTAGGATCATTCGTCTGTTACGTCCCGTGCAGGCAAGATGTTAAGAGAGCTTCCATTGCATCATCCATCATCAAAGGAAGTTTGTGACATTAATGCACACACAGAAGCAATTTGCTAGGGCTCGAGTCACAGAATGTGTAAGTGCGTCTTGAGAGTAAAGGCAAGTGCCGATTAATAATCAGTCTCGCACACGCGTATAAAACGTATACACAAGGAAATAGAATCGTTGTTCATTTATTTTCTTACAAAACCAGACATTCTTTTTTACTTGATTTTATTAATCTCTAATTCTAATACGCATATAAACACAAACCAAATTGAATTTATTATTAAAAAAATTATTCGTACATCCATATGGAT
>BMAV01028243.1:1027913-1038064 GCA_019973955.1 Trichonephila inaurata madagascariensis
TTTTTTTTTTTTTTGCTTTGCGTGAGTTAGTAAAACCAATTCAAGGTCATTCATTACCTTAAAATGTGTTAAAAGAAAGAATAATTTGAAATGTCCAGAAATAAAAAATTCCAAAGTAGGGAGAAAAAAATCGAATCATATGAGAAAAAATTTGTTAAACAGAAAATGCACTCGCTATTTGGAGGTTACTTTACGAAAAAAAAAAAAAAAATAGTTAAATGTTCTTGGTTTCAGGAAAAAGTTCTCAAAATAGAGAAATTCGCTAAAGAGATGTTCGTAAAATGGAGGTCCAACTGTACATCAATGATTAAAAATATTGGTTTTTAAAATGTGAAATCTCCCGAATCTTACAGTCTAAAAATTTGAATACCACAGGGCTACAGAGCTTTTAGCGTTAAGTCTTCTTTTCCTGTCGGTGATGGAAAGAAAGTGGAAATGCAATTTTTTTTTAAAAAAAAAGAAAACACTCTTTGCAAATTATCGTTTTCTGACTTAAAAGAAAATAAATCTTTATCGACATTGCCGAAAATATGAGCTTATTTTAAGTAATTCGAACTAACTACAACATTGATTAAAAATATTCTTTTTTTTTTTTTTTTAGTTGTTACGTGTTGTATTTTTATATGTGAATAAACTATAGATATATATACAAATAATTAAAGTACAGAAATCAAACGGAAAAACGAACAAATATCCGGAACATATATTAGCTCTCAACAACTGCATATATTTAATAAAATTGAAATTTTTTGCAAAAAGAAGTTATTGTTACAATTGCATTTTAAAAGCCTTTTTATTTTTCAAAAAGTGCAAAAACTTTTACAAAAGACTATCATTACATTTAATCATGATTTAAATCAGAATTTTGTTCTTTTGCTCACTCAATACGTGAACTAAAAAATTTTTATGCAATTTCTTCTTGCACAGATTAATGTGTACTTCTTCAGTAATTTTACTACTCTTAAAAATTCTTCCAGATGGCGCCACGAGCAAGTTTGGTAATCATATTGAATGTAATGTTCTCGGTGAGCTATTTCGTGTTTAGTAATTTCATGTGAAAAAGAAATGGTACGAAGAGAAAAAAAATGCTCCGTATTAAATCCAATAATAAATTAAATTAGAAAAAATATTTAACATCAACATTTTATAAATTTAAATCGTTTTTTTTTTTTTTTTTTAAAAGGGGAAACATGTGCAGGGTTGAATGCACATTTTTTTAGTTGGTGAGCAACCTGAAAATTTACGTTCCTGCCATCGCATACCATACCCCACAGAAATTCACTGGTAGCAGGGCCGGCTCTAGTAGTTATGCCACCCCGGACAAAAATGGAAAATGTGACCCCTCTGTCTAAAGCAAAAAATTATAATTTAAAACAATGAATTCTTCCCATAGATACACAGCTATAGAATAATTTTTGCGAACAAAAAGGCAGCATAACAATTATATATACATTATTTTAAGTCTTAAAAAATACAAAAATAATTCGATATTAAAAACACACATTCTTCCCTGTTATTATTTGAGACGAGTAAAATATAAGAGAAGGAATCGCCCATTTCAGCAGGCCAATTTCTTCGAAATAGAGTCTACCGATGGCGGGGATCACAAACGTTAATATTTTAATTGAAAGTATCTACAATCGAGACTAAAATAAAACATCTCATGTGGCTCTTTATTTACTAAAAAATCTATCTTACCTTTGTCCCCTTTTGGATAGATGAAACTGGATATCGTATGGATGAAAAAAATGTCCGTTGTGATCCAGTCCGAGCTGGGGAGAAAGTTACTAGTGAAAGATGGGTAAGCATATCAAA
Organism: Trichonephila inaurata madagascariensis; assembly: GCA_019973955.1. NCBI lineage: Eukaryota > Metazoa > Arthropoda > Arachnida > Araneae > Nephilidae > Trichonephila > Trichonephila inaurata. The sequence goes on from BMAV01028243.1 coordinate 1,029,729, forward strand.
TTTCATGATTTAACGTGTAGTCCCACCTCGAACCACATTTCAAGGTTCAACGGAAAAGAAAACTGGCACTAAACATACAAAATAAAGAAATAAGATAGGTTAAATAAAATACCAAATTCCTAACCAATAATATTTTAGAAAATATATAAAATTCTTTGTAACAAATATATATATATCTTAAATTCGATCCTAATGCCACCCTTAAAATTTCACCCCGGGCAGGGGTTCGGTTTGTCCGGCCCTAGAGCCGCCCCCTGCTTGTAGCGTGCGGTTTCCTAAATAAGTCGAGGTTAGATGAACAGAAACACACCCAGTTTCTCTATTTAAAATGCCATTTTTTTTATTAATTATTTTTTAATAAACGCTTATGTGTTTATTAGTTTCAAAATTATTGAGCTGTGTTGACCTACTTAATTTGCCATCATTTTTTACATTCATAACAAGTTGATAAGGAACGTGATAAAAATGCAACATTTCATCATATTCATCGCAACGTTATTTTAATATGTATATTTATCAAACGCCACCGTGAATAAAAAATATCCTGGGCAGTGCCTAAATCTGCGCTGTGTGATTCGCACGTATTAACATTTAAAACTCGGTGTGCATATGCACCTTTTCTTCTCATTTCCTTCGACGGCGGTACAACTGCTATACCGAGCGATTTGGGGACAAGTCATCCCCGAAAAAAAGGAGGAACGAACTGTCTCTGAATAGCAACAGTAGTACCACAGCCGATGTAGAAAAAGAGTTATGGTGTAGTATGTACACCATTGAGTTTGAAAGGTCAATAAACCCAATGTTTTTAATAAGAATCCTATATACAAGGGGAGACAGTTCAGTTATTCAAGATCTTTGATGCTCGGTCGTAGACTAGGCATCACCCACTACCCACTAAACATAAAATAAACGAGAGAGGAATGACAAAATTAAATAAAAAAAATTATTCATAACAGACATGAGCAATTTCTCCCCACAAAATACCCGATTTGCATGCAAAGTGTAGTACACAAGATTTAATTGTACGGTGCTCATTGTACGTAAGGATGTACTGCAAAGTGTTCCAGCCATCACAAAGGCTCGTATGTGGTTCCAACATGACGGAGCGCCAGCACATTTCAGCGCAGTGCATTGGATACAGCATATCCAGGGCGATGGATGGGGGTGGTCCAGTAAATTGGCCGGCACGCTCGCCTGACCTCTCCTGCCTAGACTTCTTCCTCTGGGGCCAAATGAAGAGTCTTGTTTACACAAGCCCCGTCGACTCAGACTAGGCCCTGGTTGCGAGGATTGCCGTCGTAAAAGGCGATATCCGGGAAATGCACGGAGTATTTGCTAATGTTCGACAGTCCCTCCGCCGGCGGTGTGAGGCCTTCATCTTTGCTGGTGGGCGGTCTTTCAAGCAGTTCTTGTAATTCCAAGCAAGAAAATCTTGCGTGTACCATTTTCTACGTGTCATCATTCATTCAACCTTTCTTCAGACGTACTACGTGCGTACATCAAATTGTTTCTTTTTATTTTGAGCAGAGAACATGCTCATGTCTATTATGAATATTTTTTTTAAATTTTGTCATTCCTCTCTCGTTTATTTTACGTGTAGGAGGTAGTAGTTGCTACCTGGTCTACGACACCAAGATCGGGAATAACTTAACTCTGTTGCGAGGGAAGGAAGTTTCAAATTTCACCTCCTGAACACAATTCCGTTTGCGCTACTTAACCACCCCCGACGAATCAGATTTTGAGCTCAAAATTTAAGTTTAAGTCTCAGCTTTTGAAAGCATTTAATGTGATACAAAAACTAACGGTAAAAATTAGTTGTTCGTTACTCCAAAATCTAAAGCGCCCTCTATCGACATTTTTTGAGCTTTATCTTTAAAATTTATTTTTCAAGAAAATACTGACAGAAAGAATAATTTTAGCGAAAACCGCTAACGAATCGACCCATTTTTCCGTTTTGTATAATCATTTGAAATTTCAGACCTTGAACTTTAATGGCACCTATCTCCATCGGAAGACGTTTGGGACCCTAAGTCTCCTATTTACTATTGTTTGTCTTGATGTGTACTATCACCCCATAAAGTTTTGCCGCAGAGCTTAGTTACACCCTTATACTGCTTTTAACACTGAAATATGGACAGCTGAAATTTTGATGGGCCCACTCAGAACTGGCTACGCCAGTGCGTACATGGATTCAGGGACATTGTTGTAGATGAACCACGCTAACGTGCGATATAGCTCTTCCCGTTCGAGATACAATCGTTTAAATGGTCATAAGTTTTAATCTTCGTTCCGCTCTGATATTGATACGTCCGACAACATCGGTCCAGCGGTATGTGTATTCGATTAAACGGGGTTTTTTTTTTTTTTTGCTTCCAATCCTGAGGTTGTATTCCGAGTGCAATATAATAGCAGGATAATGCTCAGTTCGGGTTTCTTGCAACATACACACCAGGTTCAACCTGTTAGACGCTCTTCTTGGTGCTCGATCTGGTTCCCTGTTGAACATATTTGTAGTAAGCTAAAGCACCAGATGCTCTTTCATGTCACTCTACTGTCATATTACTCTTGAATGGAATTGTTACAAATTTGTGAACTGATGTCTGTCAGGACAGCTTCAAGAGCTGTAGAATAAACCATTCAATCAAGTACTGAAATTATAGTAGTCTCTTTTTCCTTTTCTTTCTTTTTTTTTCTTACTTCAGGAAAAATTGTAACCGTTTCTTCTGTACATATTCATCCCATTCATTCATTTTTATCGCAACTGGATTGCTTTTTTGTGGCGAGTCTTAGAATACATGTATCGTACTTTTTATTCTTCCAACTATTTTAATAAAGACTGATTTCTCAAAGAACATATGACCGAATTATGAGAAAACATCTCATGCTGCTGTAATATTATGTATGTACACATATTACAATCATTGAAGTGTGAAAGGTAACTTTTTACGAATAATGTCATAAATATCTGACCGAGAGAACTATTTTTAAAATGAAGCATTGAATGAATACTTTTTTTTATTGCTAAAATTTAACACATAGTAAAAAAGGGATAAAAATGCTTAAAACATCCTTTTATTCTTTGAAACAAACGGATGCAGAACGATTTTTTTGCTTTGAGCTACATTTATGCTGCATATTCATAACACACACATTAGAGGGATTCATTCCATTTGCTCCAAATATCAAAATCAGAGAGATGTAATACATGGGTTTTTTGTTGGAAATTGTTCACAACAGCTATTTTGTCTGTTTTTTCTTAAGAGGGGTAATGAGAACATTTTCTTCCCTGCGGGAAGGAACATGATTATGTTACTAGAAAGGGACCTAAAAGAACACCCCAAACCTCTATTGATAAGCTACTGAATATAATGTTATGGAAAAAGAAACACAGGAAATTAAATCGGAATGTGCTCTCCTCTTTCATCAACTTCTGATAGATTGCAAGGGATTAAGGTAGAAGGCATTATACATCTATATACACTATTCCCGAGGTTACAGTGTGGTTGTGAAGACACAGACGCGCCTTGGAGCCAAGAGATAAGCACTGAGCTGTGATTAGAAGCGTTGGTGATGATCAGTTTCTCACTAAATCAAAAAACCCTGTATCTGAAATGGTACCTAAGGAACCGGATAACAAAATGGTCGGTTCAACCGAATTAAATAGGAGGCAATGAGCATTAATTCACAAGAGGGGGGAATTACAGAGCATGAGCAAGTATCCGATATTTTTTGCACAATGTGTATTTTATTAATTTATATAACTTAAGAATATATTTATATATATTTAAATATGTTTTTAAAGAAGAAAATAAATATATTCTCGGGTTTAACATCTGGTCGATTAAACCCGAGACCTACAGATTGGAAATCAGTTACAAGAGAGGGTGCCTTTCTTATAAATTTTTTAACTTTCAACTTTTTTAGAAAAGTTTTAATTGATACTACTTGATTCTGTTGAACAAGCACTTAAAAGAATTTTTGCAAAGATGCCAATCATGAAATGGTGTGATTAGTAGATCAACACTTCATCTATCATTAGTAGTTCACACACACACACAAAACCATCCATTTAGTCTCGTTAGAGTCAAATATGACTATAATTAGGAATAATTTTTACGACAATTTTGTTGTCTCTATTTATAAAAATTTACCTAATTATTATTTTTAAATAAACAGATTATTTCAGAAAATTAATGATCTATAAAATCTTTGTTATAGAAAGAGATAGCTTAGTATGTTACATCACTTATTGATATAAGAATAAGAATAGCGTATAGTTTAAAGGAATTCAAAGCAAATATTATAAATGATGTACTCTTAACTTATGAGATATTTTTGAGAATTTAAAAAAATTATATTATTATCCTGTTTTTCGTACAAAAACTTCAAGTCCCTCCTAATGAAATGTATGAACTTTTTAATAAAAATGTGAAGTAAAGAAATTCGTTCCCAGATATATATACTTTTAAGTTTAGTAAAGATATATTTCGTCTTTCTTTTTTTAAGAGGGGATAAAGCTGAAAAATAAATTTAACGATAAAGTGAGTATGCGTTAGTTACGACTGTGGGCAATATTTTGTCTATAAGTTTATTCCACACGCTTTTGTTTTTCTCTTAAAATCTATTCATGATCTATTACTAAACAAATAAAATTTGTTGTTTAATTAAAAAGAGCGAGGGGGAGTTTTATTTTTATTACATTACTTAAAACTTACCAAGTTACAAATCAGATGTTCGTCGAAAATTTGAACACAGCGACGTTAAAATATTTCGAAAACCATAAAAAAGAAGCTTTAAAAAAAATTGGTCACGTTATTAGCTATGTAAATAAGATTGATGGCTGCCTTTACATTAAATGAAGGATAAAAAACAAGATTTCTGCTCTGTTTAAGTAGTAATTTAACCCTTTTAAGAGCACGCAAATCTGTTCTCAGAAAAATGAAACTAATTCATTCGATATACTCACTGAAAGGAAGATGTATTTAAAAGCTTATTAGCTTACTTAAAAAAAAATTAGAAGATAAGATGTTAAAAGGTCTGGGCTTTGATCTCTATCAACTTAGATTGTTACGTTTGTTTATATAAGTTAACGTCTATGTTCACAAAAACATTAATAACATTTTTGTCAGAATAGCTGAGGAAGGGAAAAAAACGAAGCCGCGCGAGAAATAATGTTTCTTTTGTATCTTTTCTTCTTTCTCGAGACTTTGCATTTATTTTGTACATCAAAAGTTTTATAGGATTCGTGTCTGTGAATGAAATGTCTTTATTGTACAGAATCTTAAGAAAGGAACACCTCGAAAACATGAGTACCGATAATGTGTGCTCACTGTGGAAGAAATAATCTACAAAACAAGTGAATCAAAATAAATAAGCAGATCCATGAATTTGAACTGTAAATATTTAGTCGCGAGGAGCAAAACCGTTTCAATTTTATTACGTCGACACAAATTGAAATGAATAGACGAAGATACTCATCCTAATAAGATCGTATTAGATCCCCACATGAAATATGAAATTGGATCGAAAGTCGGCGAAGTAAATGACTTCGAGAAAATAAAACAAACGGTTATTGTGAAAAAGTTCCCGATTCTCATTTATTTTCGGAGAATGTTTCTTTCAAAACTAACTTAGATAAACGAGAGCATATAGCATTAATAATAAATAATAAGTAATAATAATGATATCGTGAGTAATCGAGTATCACAGCAGTTTTTTTTTTTTTATTAATACATAAAATCGAGGAGCATTCTTTTTTGTTGGTATCGACCTACGTTTGAATCACTAAATAACCAGGTAGGTGGTGGGAATGCCTCTTGACACTTAACTATTGCTTTCACAATTGATACTCCCAACGGTGAGACTTAGATTCATCTCATCACCGCTGAAACAAGGAACGAGATAAAAAAAAAATATGGATGTACTCAAACAAACCAAAGAAGCTGAAAAAGAAATCACCAAAAAGATTATAGCCACGTTTTTTGCTAATACAATAGGTATTTTGCCTGTTGAGTTTATAGAACCAGGGACGGAAATTATTGCTAGACACTTCGACGACTGAGAAGAGTGATTCAAAATAAAAGAAGAATGATAATTCTAAAATTGTTCTCACAGTGTCTCGCAGTGCTTTTGTAACACAGCCGCTTTAGAGTAATTTAAATGTAACAATTTTGATTACGTGGCCTACTGCCCGTACTTAGCACCGAATGATTTTCCTCACCTTCTTAAACTAAAAAAACTAACCACCTGAGAAGCCAAAGCTTCCAGATAAATAAAGAGTTCAAATCAAGTTCATCTCAATTCAAAAATGGCAGCATTCTTCGAAGAGGCTTTTCCATCGATATGACGAATGCTTCATAGCGATTGTGTCGAAAAATAATAATGTTTGAGCATAGTTTCGGAAAATGAAACAATCTTTTTTCTTTACTTTTGTCCTTTTTTGTGGTTCATTGGAGGTTGGAAAAGAAATGTTCCCTGTATGTCAGGGATTGTTTCTACATTGACGGTAAACTATTTAATGCACAAATTGTTCTAATCCTGAATTTTTATATGTATGGAATAGAAGTTAGGATAAAAAAGTGCTCAGTTTTGTTTTTGTCCTTTGATAGAGGTTCGTCTCCAATGAACCTAGAGTTGTGTTTCGTGTGACGTTAATAGACCATCATTTTTCTGATACAGGTTGATTGGAAACTACTTGTTTCAACAAATTCGTCATATTTGTAGACCATAGAGGGCATCAAACTATATGATGGATATGTAATATAAAAGTATGTTTACCTAATAGTAATGTACCCATCAACCTTACTGTGTTTATTTATTACTTTTTGGACATCTACCTAAAATTCTTCTTTCTTTTCATTTCGGTATAAATCGTTAGATCTATGCTAATCGAAAAGTTTGAATATTTCATAGGAATGAAACGCGCGCGTGTTTTTGTGTGTGTGTGAAATGCCTTAAGCGAAGAATTTTGTTTCTTTTCGATTCATAGAATTTTATGTAATGTGATGTATTATATAACATTTTCGTATTTAGTGTAAATGTCATTGAAAATAAAAATACACCATTTTTCCGAGATATAGTTCGAGTTGTGATGCATTCAGTTTGCGACTCGCATTCATATTTAAAAAACATATTCGCTTGCTTAATTTTTCGTTTAATTTTATATAAATCACCCATATTTTTTTTAAAGATCTTTAAAAAAAATACTCTTATTCGTATGCATGAAGAGATGAGATCATTCTGGATATTCGGAGAATATTATTTAGTTTTTCTTCATTTCAGTAAGTAGTGAGTAGCCTGTAATTTATTGGGTTGCCCATTTCTCACTCAAAGTCTTAATTTTTCGGATCGCAGAAAGTTTCTTCTCTTAATGTTTCATTGCAAATGGAGATCGTTTCCGATTATTTTTAATAAGGATTTGACAAAGTATTCCACAGCACATTTAAGCCTAATGGACAGCATTTATTATTTACGCATGTCACGTTACATTTGTAGGTTTTCTTTTACATTACATATTCATCAATTGTGAGGTGAAAAAAAAAAGGCGCTACCGAAAGAAGCTATTACTTCGACATCAGACCGTGCTACTTCGGGAAATCGAATTCGTGACCGTGAGAAACGTGTCATTTTCATCGAAAGATGATCAAGATCGCATTGGTATTTTTCAGAAGGGTGCGTGTTTTATTACATGGAATCTCATTAAGTAAAGGCGACTTTTCTGGAATCAATACGGGAAGGGCTCCTCGCCAAAATAATTCATTCCTCAAAGGTAGTTCGTCTCATTATCGAAAACAAATTGTACCCATCATCATCATCATTGCCGTTCCTAATGAAGATTGGACGGCACTCGCTCATCAAGTCCCGCCTTATTAACTGGAGTGCTCTAATAAGGATTCGAAACCGTTGAGCAAAATAATTTTTGGTTGGCTGGTTTTATTGGCACACTATTTGACCAAACTACGTCGAACGTTCGTTTAATTAAGGAAATGTAATCAGAATTGGAAGAAGTAAATTGAGTTCCAGTTAAAAATTGTACAAATCATCTCAAGGAAACTAATCTGCCCTTAAAAAATAAAAATTAATTTTCGTGGAGATTTTATTTTGAAATACGTCAAATACATTAAAATGTTTGGTGTCGATGATATTGATTTGAGGAATGTTTCATATATATATATATATATATATATCTTAAACATTGGCATAAAGTGTATTTCAAGTTTATAGTGCAAACTGCGCCTTAAGTAAAATGGAGAAACGGATAGTGATCAAATATGTGACAAGAAAAATAGGATCCATCCTGATATATAATATTATGCTTATGAAGAATTTAAACCTTT
>BMAV01028243.1:1043064-1058840 GCA_019973955.1 Trichonephila inaurata madagascariensis
ACGATATAATTTTGACATTTTAAAAACAACGATTTTACCCATAGGACTTACAGCGTTATCTACTTGTTAGCTCGAACTCAATAAGAATGATAAAAATCAAAGAGGTGAATAGAAATGAGGGTGGTCCTTTAAGTAACAACCAAAAAGTTGATAACGATTTTTACAAACACGAAATGACTGTTCTACAATCTATCTCACCCGGTGAAGGTAAAAAGAAGGGATTTATTTCAAGACGATTACCGGGGACATTTCGCTGTGATTAGATCGGGACAGTTTGCTGCCATCCACGGAGGGTGCGCGAAGTAGTGGCTGTAATTTATTCCTGAAAACGAGCAATGCGTGCGCGTTCTCCGACCGTCATCAGAAGAGTCGCTGTTGCGTAAACAAAAGGCGCTTTTGAGTTATGGAAAAAAAAAGAGAGAGAGAGAAATTATTTTTAGGAAGGGAAGCGATGTTTTCACTCTCCGTGTGTGTTGAATATCTGCGAGCGAAAAGGAAACCGAGTGTTGTTCCACGGAAACGGGAAATTATTTGTGAGAGACACGATCACCCCGCGGTTCAGTGCTCCTGCTTCGAATGTGATTGGAAAGCCGCCTAAAATAGCCCTCCTAATTAACCGAACCTTTCACTCAGTTATGTAGCGGACATGATCGAAAGTGAATTGCACAATAACAGAGGAAATGAAAGCTCTTCCTAAACACCATTGAAATATATAGGAATTCAATTTCAACTACGATGGGATACGTTAATGTTCTGTATTTTTATTTCAGAGTGATATCTATGTTCAAACTATTTTTCGCAGCGACAGAAACATTCTTCTTCATACTTAGGATATCTTTTTCAAAATGTAATTAATATCATTACATTTATATCATAGCATTGTTCCTTCTACAGTTTATAAAATAGATAAAAAAAATGTAGGCACTAAGGAAAAGGTAAATAACTGCATGCATTAAGGTCAAAGTAAAAAAATGCAGGCATTAAAATAAGAAAAAGGTAACAAATACACGCATAAGTTTGATTACAGTGTCGGCTCCGGTGGCTTACGTGGCCGCGGTAGCCGAGTGGTATAGGTATCGGACCGTGACTTTCCTTGCCACGAGTTCGAGCCCAGTACCACTAAAGACCCCCGTGTAGAGAAGCGATGCACGTTAAATCTGTCGAGAGCTGAAACGTCCTCCCGTTGGTGTGGTAGTTAGGAGAGGGGAGTGTCAGCTCAGGTGTCGTCCACGTCACTTGACCATGGTTCAAAATGACGTGGTCCGTCGCCAAAAGCCCTCGTGTAGCTGAACAGTGCGACGTTAATATTGAATCAATCAACCGGTGGCTTACAGGTAGCGTGCCCGCTTTGTAAGCACAAAGATTGCGTGTTCAATCCTTGATGGAGTCGATAGGTTTTCTGGGTGAGAAAATCGTAGGCACGTATGTCATACAATTATGTGGCATGTAAAAAATGCCTTGAGTATCAAATTGGCTCTAGTACTCTCGGCATAATTAAGTCACGGCAGTAATCAGCATCCGACGAAAGCTGGAATTAAAAATTAGTGCAAAAGTCCAAATTTGGCAACAAGGCCTGCACTAAGGAGGGGCCACTAAGAAATGGCTCCCCCATTTGGGAACTTGCCGTGTCTGCAAAGGCTAAGATGCTCCATTGAAACAAAACAGTTTAATTATAGTACATGCACGCCTATAGCGTTATGATTATAGAATAGTTTTCAAATAGCAGTAAAAACCACGAGTGTCAATAAAAAAATTCGGATACAGGAATATTGTACTGCATACTTTCAAGCCATTCATGATCGATGATTAAGCGGCACTAGTTCTGTGAAAAAGTCGAAAAATATTAACCAGAAATATCCGTCTTTCAATCTAATACAAATTTCTGTTTTTAGAGAGAGGGAAACTCTTCAAAACATTTTCGTTAGAATGTCATGATCCTCTTCCTTTTACAAGTCTTACATTCACCAAGTCCATAATATGTTAACTGCTTAGGACGTGTAACGAGAATACAGAATATTTTTATTTGGAATAAGGTACATTCTGAGCACACAGTTGATCGGAATCCTCAATTAAATGTACCTCTCCTTCTGCAACAGAAATAATACCTGTCAACAGCTGATATTTCTCCAATACCATTTCATGACTTCGAAGACAAATACGTCTGTCCTTAGAAATGGCCGTATACGTAATTGTAATGATCGATATTATTGGTTACAGTGAAAATCTAATTCATGATTCCAACATTTAATCGATAAAACTAGTCAATTTTTATCTTTTATTTTCTCTCGATGGATGAGAATATGTATATGCGGAAATTTATTTAATTATGATATATTTTAGAAATAACACTTAAAGCCTACTTTGTTTTGTTACGGGGTTGTTCGAGAACAATTTTGAAAGATTTGATTTTACTTTGAAATTAAAAAGAGAATCTCTGATATTTTTCCCTTCCGTATTCACATCTCAAAATATTTATACATAAAAATGTTAAGTTTTATGGCCGTAAATATTTAAAAATAGGTTTTTTTCTTTCTCTTAAACGGGTAGAATAAGTTATGACGGATCAATACGCGTTTTTCCAACTAATCCTCTTGGGAAATCTTTCGGCTGTCAATTCGCGTTATTCACAACCAACCCTTCGGAAGGAGAGAATCGTGATATGTAAATTAACTTACTATAAATGTAAGCGAAGTTTTCTAGCTTGAAAAGAGAAGGAGAGAAGATATACTCGAGCCAGGTGAGATATCTACTTTAGGTATAATATTAGAATTAGAGTGATTTGATTCTTATTAGGAGGAAACTTTGAAGTGACGATTGTTCACTAGGATTGAATTAAGATTATATTAAATCGGATGATAGGCTACATCCTTAATTAAGATAAGGGTCAAGTTTGTTAGTCTCCTAATCACTCACGTTTTACTGTCGTCGTTCCACTTTCACGGTTAACATTGAGATATTCTCTTACTATTATTAGGTGAAATTGTGTCTTTTCTTTGTGGAATTAAATAGATTATTTGGATCATGTCGAGTGTTTCTTCCCTTTTCCCCCACACACATCTAGGTGCCCTAGAGAGAGGCGCGAGCCTCTTACAAAGTATATCAAAATATGAAAAAGTGAAAGATGAATGTGAAAATGAAGAAAGCTGAATTCAATTTTCGCATAGGCAGATGAAATATTTGTAATAATTTGTAATAATACACTGGACTCGATGAATACCCGACTGACGACATCGTTAGTCGGTACTGGGAGGCTCGGCGTCAAATGGCCAAGAAGCCAAGCACGGGCATTGGATAAATAAAAATTTGTAACTGTGATAACTCAAAGAAAGACCAAAACCTTGATTATCATAACAAAAAGTAACTTTTTACTTTTCTTTCTTTGTTATGCGCTGCTGTTAAGTATTAAATTCTGAAAGAAAGTTTTAGTTTTAACAAAGAACTTGTTGCGGATTACATAAAAAGTATGGGGAGCCCACATTGTAAATACACATTGGGAAGATATATAACAATTTACTACAACAATGTGAGGAAGTGCATTTGTGAGAATTTTTATTTAAAAATAAAACCTGCTTTTAATGATTTGGAGGAATTTAAATCAAGCTAATTATAAGAAATTCAGCATTTTTTATCTTTATCCATTTATCGAGTTTATACTTTCTTGTCTGCCGCTCGTCCAGTAGAGTGGCTAGTGACGCTGACTACAATGCCATAGGGCTGGGTTCAAATCTCGGAGAAGGCATGGATGTTTGCAAATGTATAGGGCCTTCATGGCATGGGGGTACCCTAAATAGCCGTCGAGCCGCAAGTCCCATCGTGAAGTTGGTGGGAGGCCCTGACTATCCTCAGGTGTTCTTCCTCAAAATTGGTGTGGAATCGAACAAAATCGTACTGTCACCTGCATGGTGCTCAAAGCTAAGGCTAACGACAGGCGTAAAAATCTAGCCCTTCACCGCGATGAATTTAGTGGACCTTGATCTGATATTACTGTCGATCAGGTGGCATAAGTAACAACAACATATTTTCTTGTCTGCATCTGAGAACTGATTTTTTATGAATAATGAAATGCAAATATATATAATTATATGCTTTTCTGCTCGAGATGATACGTAAAATAATAGTTTCACATCTTGTTTTAACTGTTCGATAGAGTGATTTATTGTAAATCAGTATAACACATTTATGCCTAAAAAAATCTTGTCCACTAAAGCTAAAGTTATTTTTAAAATTTACCATCAAAATTATTTTAACGAAATTTTTCCTTGAAATAGATAAAAATGATGTGGAAGTGAGAAAAAAAATTGTTTATGACATAAGCAAGAAAGAAAAATTAGTGCAGCTCGTACAGTACAACAGATAATATCAGCTAAAAATATAAATTGAAGAATTCAATAAGAATAATTTCAGTTGACTGCAAACCACTACATATACTTCGTAAAAAGCGAAAAAGTTAATAAGATAATTGGTTGTAAGAAATCTATGTCTCAAAGGCGCGAAAAAGAAAGTTTTATGAAGTATAAGACAGAATGATACCAGGGTTTATGACACACATTCTTCGAAATCGGCTGAGCAACTGCGATAAAATCTGAAGTTTATTACGCGCCCACACTTGTGTTTATGGAGATGACAAAAGCGCCACCACAGCAACAAAAGATTGTTTTAGTTCCGAAATCTACTTTTCTAAGATATACAAGCAACTATTTATGCATGAACACAGGTATAGTTGACAAAACTATTGCAATGGCAATAGTATACAAAGATTATGTTACAAAAATTGTGTTACAAAGATTGAGATGCATACAACACATCAATTAAACTATTTAAATATATGCCATGCTTATCGAATTTTTTAAACAATCAGAAAATAATTAATAATTTTACTGTGTCATTTAAGATTTGTTCCATCTCTGGGATTATTGAAACACGTATAAATATACCGAGTGTCGAAAAGTATGACTACACTTTCAAATACCACTTACAAAATAAATAAATAAATAAAAACATACAAAGAAATTAACAAGATCTGTTTTGTTTCATGAAGAAAATACATTAGTCTTTTTACAATGCTTTATTGGGCGATTTCAATGTGCGCACTACTAGTTGCACGCAACACATTGAGTCTGTAGGAGATTTTTAGCCACGATCTATGAAGCATTGCAAGATCTACAAGACGAATGGCCACTGTAATTCAAATTTTCATTTTATCAGTGTTACTTATTGAAGATTGGTAAGCAATGTTGTAATATCTTCTCAATTACTTTCTAAACTACTTCTCAAATCAATCAATTCAAACACAATTGTCTATTATCCCTATAATGAAACAAACCCTACACAATTATACTGATTATCACTACCATCAAACAAACACTGTCCATCGTTAAAACACTCGCAAGCAACTATCTCTTCTTATTACACCAGATCACGCGCTGTGTGTCGATCTCACCCAAGGAATTCAATTTCCTTCACCTCAAAACAGTTCAACGCTTCGTGCTTCCAAAACCAAGGGACTCTCTCTTCCCTGACGGCTGTCTCGAGGGTCAAATCACCTTCTCCCTCTACAAAACACAGTCACCCGCCTCCGTAAACGCGCCAACATTCCATAATCCACCGCCAAGAGTAGTCCAAAAACTACAAATGTTTTTCACGTATCCCTACAAAAGAAGTCCCAAAAGGTTATTTTTTGAGTTCTGGGTGGCCACGTCATTGGACGGTCTCTTTCCATCCAGCGTCGGAGAACCTTTTTTACTTTTCAGGAGTTGTGAATTTAAATTCAATAAATCGTTCTACAACACCTTTTTTTTGCGGTGAAGCTATTTTGCAACCAGGAGGGTGAAAAACGGGGACATTGGGCCCATCTAGTTTGACTTTAACATTTTCTGTAATTAACATAAAGAACTGTAAGTGAAAATCTTTGCTTATTTATTTTTAATTAATTTCTGAAGGTATAGTCATATTTTTCAAGCACCCTATATATTTATCTCAAAATAAGTTCACCAGAACTCTGAAGAAATAGTTTCGGGAGCCCGTATTTAGAGATCCCTTGCAACATTTTTCTTTAAAACAGATAGAAGTAATTTAAATAGGCCCGAGATTTTCTGTGCCCTGTCAAGTGATTCAATTAGCCACCGATAGATACGAAGCTCTCCGGCCGTGTCATCGGAGCTGTTCCCTCGCCACTCAACAGAAGAGGAGAGTTCCTTAACAAAAGGCGTTCGGACGGCTAATGGAGTCGTTTTTTGAGTGACAGCGAGAAAGGAGGATAGATATCGAAGAGTATAAAAGCTTCTCTCTCTCAAAAAAGGGAAAAGTTCTGCCCTAACAATGGAATCTTAAAAAGATTCGAACTGAAGCAGCGAATGATAGAAGTGCTCGAAGCTGGTTTGTCTCACTTGATTGAAAAATGGAAGTTACTTCAATCTTGAAGGGGGCAGGATTCTTTGGGTGCTCATTTATTTTTTTTCTAAAATGGAATGTGCTTCCACCTTTGACAAAGTCTTTTTTTTTTTTCAAAAGATATTTCCACATTTAGTTTAAATTTCAAAAGTTTATTTATCAAGGATTAGGATTTGACTTATTTCCAAAGTAGGATCCTAATAAGTATCCTTTTAATTCATTTTGCCAGAATGATTTAATGCTTTTAAACACTTTAATGTTTTTGGACAGGTTATACGTCTCAACGTCATACGTCATACGTCATAACTTCATTTAATTTACTTTTACTCTTACGTAAAAAAAAAAATTTAGGTATAAGTGGATTTTATATTCTCCCTGTTGACAAGACGTTTATCTCTTCAAAAAAAATTAATGGTGTTAACGAAAGTAGTTGTTCTAATGTAATTAATGAAAGATGTAAGCAGAAGTGTGTGAGATGTTTTCCCTAAAATATAGCTTGATGATGTATTTATCTATCCATATAAATAAAATCTCGGAGTAGAAAATATTTATCACTCCTTTCACAATCGAAATCTTATAAAAACTGTAAACAATTAATAATAATTACAATCCTGAAATTGCCTAGGAATGAGACCGCTGATAAGATAAATAACGGTAGCGTGATATTGATTAGTTTAAATATTTATAGTTTATTTGCGTCACAGCTATTACTTACAAAATTATACATTGAAGTTACTAAACTTATTAAAAGATTATTAGAGTTCAAATAGTGGTTTGTGAGAGGAGAGTTCCCTTTGGCGACCGCTCACTGGAAAGTTCAAAGCATCATCTCCTTTGGCTCTCCCTCTCTCTGCTCGGGGATCAGAGATGGCGCCTCTTAGCATCTCGTTACACATCTTACCAGAGACAAGAAAGGGTCCCTCGCGATGTCAAAGGTCGGCAGGCGATCCTAGAAGGTACTACACAATAATTTAAAGTTGCACATGTGGGGATTATTTCTACAAAGACACCGATCTCAGCTGTGAGACGAAGACGTTACACTCTGGCTGGTAGGGCACTAGTTCCTCAGTTTTCAGCCATTCTGAAATTCGTTCCCTCCACAGAGTCAAAATGAATGTGACTTGGCGAAACCCTCCTGCTCACCACTGGTTCACAACTAAGAGTCATGCCCTATCTCTATAGTGCCTGAGATCCAGGGCTTTTTTTTAAGACGGCGCGCTTTAAAAGCGGTCACCTGCGTGGTATGAGCTTTCTGCAGGGGGTAAAATCTTTCTTTACCTCTCCCTGCTTCTCCTGTTCAACTTCTCGACTACTGGGACAGTTTTTTGATGAGCAGGATATAGCATGTGACATTCTTTTGTGGAAAGATCGAACGAACTCGGTGTAGGCTTTCCTGCTCCAGGGGGGATTTGAAACAACAGCAACATCCCAAATACTCACAATTTTTTTCTTTCACGTCAATAAATAGCCTGTTGGTCTATGTATAACCGAAAAAGTGTAATAACTAATAATGAGAAAAGAACATACAAAAATCTTCATGATGTTAAAGTTTTTTTTTTTTTTTTTTTTTTTTTGTTATTTCGTACACGATTTATCCAATTTAAGGGGACGTATCGAATCATTCTAAAACTAAATAATAATTACGGGAGGAGAAGAGGAGACAATAAAATTTACCATTGTTACTATCTTAGCGAAACATTTAGGCAAAAAAATGAATCACGCCCTAATGCTACGAAGTTTGGTGATTTGCAGGTATGTAGAGTGGATTGCCAGATCAAATGTTCACTTCATTAAAACACGGTTAAATTTATGTGATGCACTGGCTGCGTCAAGCGGATCTTCGAGTACATTAAAATTAGGCATCTAAAAGATATTCGATTAAAACAAAAAAAGGCCTGTTTGTAAAAGAAATTCTTGTGAATCACAGTTCGCGCGATAGCAAGGACTTACGTCATCCTAAAAAGAAGGCTTTTGGTGGCGGATCTTGTAATTATGAACATCCTTCAAGCGACGAGGGCGATTCCTGAGAAGGCACTCTTCTTCGAACTTCTACACCATGACTATGGGAGGACTTTCAGCCTCGACAGATTTAATGCCGATAACATGGAGAAGGTCTAAGCAAGTACTATTCTCCACATTGAAAGGCGAAATTATTATTCCCAAGTATTTGAGCTCCAATTGGCTTAATGTGCAATACAATACTTTGTTTCCCTGGATTTCCTTTGCTGCTTTGTCATCCCAATCTAAGCGCATGAGGTTTTGACACCCGAATATTCAGAGTGAACCAAACAACTTGCCTCGATTATAAATATTTATTGTACTCAAACTATTATAATTAGACATGTTTTTTTCTCGATATATTGTAAGTATTATTGTGATTTTTTAAAAAAAAACACCATTTATATCAGTAAATTTTAAGGTGTGCCCCTTGGTAGCTCAGAAAATGTATATAAATGATATTTCAGTCCCCGCCAAGTGTTGTTTAATATGTCGAAAATTAGATTTATCAAGCGCCAGAGGAGATCGCCTATGCTCAGTAATTACTAACGTGTCTTGCACTCCAAAATCACGCAATCTAAGCCTTTTATGAAGAATTCTTGTCAAACTCGCTTACAATATTTGAAGTTCACGTGATGCTTCACAAATGATTTAGGACTCCATTGAAACGACAGCCGAACGTGTTCAAAACAGTTGCTCTTCACCCATAATAGCCTTGCCACTTCTAGTAGGAATCTTTACGCTGCCCATTTCTTTGAACAGTTCATGCCATCTCTTTATTGATTTTTCACCAGGGAGAATGCTTCTATAACAACGTCAAAATTTAAACTGAACATGAATGGGTGATTTTGTTTCGTGAAACAAAAGCCCACACGTTGGGATTCCTCTTGAATCGATGCCATTTTGGCAAATAAGTTGTGTCTCTTCCCCGAATAGCTCTTGAAAGAGCATTCGCACCACATGCTGCACAAAAACTATTAAAATTGACCTCTATCCAATGATTTAAAAGTTACATTATTATATTAAATAGTTATTTTGCAATTACAGCATGATTTTGGTTCCCCCTACGTACATAATCTATTACTTGTTTCGTAAACAAAAAACTATACTTTTACTACAAAGATATTTTTTCCTATAAAATTAATTGTATACAATGTTGAATCAGAGTTACACAAAGACTTTCCACGAGATATTTTGTGGCTCTGAAGCACAACCAAGAGGAGAGAGAGGAAGAAACACGCTTTGCATCCTCACCACCCCATCTAAGTTCTCATTGAAGACCAAGTAAAATTAAAAACTAAAAGAACTCTTCATTCCATTCTCTATTTTTTTTTTTTTTTTTTAATTAAATTTCAAACCATTATGTCACTCCTCTTAGATTGTAACACTTTTAACCATTCTGTCGTGTCCCTCTTTAAAATTTAAATGTAATTTTAAAACTTGTAACGACGACCCCACAGCAGTTCTAGACAGCCGTAAAATGCCTCTTTCGAACCACTGTTCCTTTCAAAACATGTTTGTTCTCTTTCATCTTCTCTGATCAATATGTTTCCACGGAACATTCTCACTTCCCCCAACTCAACCACTCGAGATCGAGGGAAAAAAGGCCTTAATCGTGTTTGTGCATTAATTAAAAACGCAATTAACACGTCTCCGAGCTTGTAATGATGCATCCCAACAAATGTCTGGGGCGCTCTTAATTACCGGGCGCAATGAAAGCCCTCCTAAAAACTCATCGGAAGAAATGAAAATGTTGTCCTTTGGAAAAATACTTTAGCAAATCATGTTTATGCAAATATGATAATGGAGTTGTTCTCTGCGAATTCGAGGAGGGCATAACTTTATTATTTAAAAGAAAAATCGTGAGCACGCATATTCGTAAAGAGTACGGATTCACGTTTGTTTTTTTAAAGAAACCTAATGCTAATTAAATTATTATTTAAAGTGGTTGACTGTACTTTTTGAATTTCTATCAAAGCAAGAATTTTTATTTGAATAAAATAAGAAATGGATAAAGTGCACCCGTAAAATAAAAACGAGAATAAACTTATTTCGATTTAAATGAATTCAAACTTAATTTTGGAGCTTCGCGTTTAAATTAATTTAAGAAACGTCATCTTGAAAGCTGTTTTAGCTCGAATATTAAATAGAAATTATTGAATTTAATTTTAGCATTGATTTGTTGAGTCCTATAATAATTCATTTCAAATATCTTATCACTGGTCAATAACACGAATTGCGTACTTTTGGTTTATTTATAACAGGATCCTTTTGCTATAAGTATTAACTTGTTCACCTGTTTGAAATAAGACGATTTTGAAACGCAGAGCGATTATTCCAAATATTTAGTTTCTTATGAATTGCTGCTGATGACTATTAGGCTATCAAGGATAAAATAAAATAACTTGAACATTACTGCCACGTTTTTATAAAAATAACTTTAAAAGTAGACAAGCGCAAATTTCATGATAATATCATGAATTTTAGAACATGAAATTTTTTTAATTAAACATAAATGGAGATGAATTTTTTTTTATTTTTCTGTTATAGAAGAAAAAAGTATCTGGAAATTATGTTAGAATTAAAAGATTTTTTTTCCTTTGTCTTTGATTCTTTCTTTCCTTTATTTATTTATTTTTTTAATTTTTTTATACTCTTATTTTTTAGGCATTTATAAAACATTACATGTTAATAGTTTTATTTACCACTTCATTCTAATGTAACTATGTAATGCTTTAGTTATCTACAAACGAAAATTACACAAATCACACGAGAAGATCAGTATTTTTTTTTTATCACTGAAACCTCTTTATTGTTCACAAGACCCATGTTGAATATGATGAAGGAAAACTTCATCATAGTCAAAATGGTTTGTTTTTAAATAAAACTGGAGTGTGTTGATATATATTTCCGTTGCAACTAAAACGTATAGTCGTGAGTAAAGAAAAGGTTAAAAAATTTAATTTCTTCTGTTTTGTGCGGAAACAGTAACTTACTTTATCCTCAGATTAAAAGTCAAAATTATGATTTAGTTCTCTAAATCGTATAATTTAAATGGCAAGGCCAGCAAATGAAAGTTTAAGAATAATCGATTAATTTTTGTATTACATGGATTATTTCAACAATCTTGTATTTTTCCGATATCGTTACTTACTTTTAGAACTTATATAAATAGAAACACAAACCAAAATAATTTCAATTTCATTCCTTTTTCTTTTGTTTGTATTTTGCTCCTTATAGTCCAATACTACGATTAAAGAATAATTTATTGAGTGAAAATTTTTTTATTATTCGTGATGTAATACTATATAGTAGGCAAAAATATTTTTAAACTTGCATTTTGCGACTATTCAACATTTATAAAACTAATTCACTTTAAAATGTTAACATTTCTTGTAATGAACGCGCATATTTTTAAGATTAAAAAAACACCAGTTTCCAGTCTAACAATGCAAATAGTGGAAAATAGCAAGTTGTAATTAGTTCATTTTCGAGAGAGAGTAATGTGAACTCTAATACTGACTTAGGTTCAGAAAAAATGTTAGAACGATTATTGTTTCAGTTAAAATACTCTTTTATCTAAAAACCCCGAACATTGAAAGAAAAGAAAAAGAAATTTTACAAACAATATTTCTTTAAAAACACGCAATTACCGTAAAATCCGGCGTATAAGGTGCACACAAAAAATAAGATCGAAATTTAAGGGTGCACGTTAAACGCCGGGTATAAAAAGGAGAGCTTTAAAAATGAAAACAGATGAGCATATAGAAAAAAATTAGACTTCTACATAGATCAAAATATTGTTTTTTTAAAAGAAATCACATTTCTTATGAACTTAAAGGTTTGTATTTCTAGAAGTGTGTACTATTTTTCCAAAAGCCTGGGATAATACCTCGAATAAATGATTTCAAAAAAATAAGAGCATTGCATACGTATATTTCAGGTTTCTTCGTAAAAGAAAAAAAAAAGGGGGGGGGTGCGGGTTTTACGGCGAATAATATCTAAAAATTAAAAATTGCAGCTCTAAAGTAAAGGTGCGGGTTATACCCCGGATTTTATGGTATAATTTTTTTTAACTTATAGGGAAAAAATGTCTTAATGTAATATCATGATACATTCATACATTCAGTCTTTTGCTTGAAAAAAAAATTACTTCAAAAACATGCACATTCAAACTCTCACTCTGACTTCAAAAAGATGAAAAGTAGAAACGTTTTTCAAACCAAGAAGTAATGCTTTCTTTAAATTAATTGTATTCTTTTGGCCATTGAGAGAGTTAGAGGTGTATTACTTAAAACTTGAAAGCGAAAAAGAAGCTGCCCATTGAAAACTTCTCACTGCACATTCGTATTTATTGCACCTTCGTGCTATAT
The DNA here is from genome assembly GCA_019973955.1 of Trichonephila inaurata madagascariensis. Classification (NCBI taxonomy): domain Eukaryota; kingdom Metazoa; phylum Arthropoda; class Arachnida; order Araneae; family Nephilidae; genus Trichonephila; species Trichonephila inaurata. The sequence goes on from BMAV01028243.1 coordinate 1,055,826, forward strand.
CGCAACACATTTGGGAAAATGGCATTAAATGAAAAAGTGGATAAGGATAAATGGGCGATGAAAGGAAAGAAAAATGCACGTAACAGAGACATGCACCCTCCACGCATCGACCGAATAAATTGCGACCCCAGGACGAATAAATAAGCGATCGAGATATTTAATGCCCTCCCGTAAGACGCATCGATCCTGCGGCACAAGGATAACCGAATTACGCGGGAAAACACGATGCCACGTGCATAATCAAAATAAAGCTGCGTGAACCGAATCCAATTCTCCAGCGATTTCGGTGCCGCTGATCAGACTGCATTTAAATTTATTCGAATAAATTAAAGGCAAACAGACTCCAAGAAACAAAATACTTTGTAATTTTGAGTTTATATCGGCACGGGATGTGTTGTCAATTTAGACCCTTCAAATATCGTTACGGAACAATCTCTCGTTTCAGAGCTCGACTGTTATCAATTCAAGAAGTGCATTACTTAACTCCAATTCACGCAGACATTTCCTCGAGCATTAATTACTCTTTATGTTAAAAGAGATAATTAAAGTTTCCCCAGTCTTTATAATCCAATTAACTCTTTTCATCTTTAGCTTAACGAAGCTTCGTATTAAATTTGTTTTAATTTAAGTAAATTTTTACTTTCATTTTTGTAAATTTTTAACTCTTAAAGCATCAAGATTACACGTTTCAAATTTTTTTTAATTGATTTTATTGTATTTTCCATTATTAAAACCTATAAAAATTTTAATAACATACAAAAAAAATTCATCTCACAATTCTAAATAAAATGGGTACGAATAAATACGCTTTCAAATTCAGAAAGATTATTAATTACATAGATTAACATTTTTAACAGGTATTATTTTTCATTTTCTGTTGCAACACTGTCTCAGAATGTATTTTCAGACGAAACTCACTTTAGTTCCCGGCTTCCCCTTTTTTCTCGAGAAAAACTCTTGCATGATCTTCATTTAAATAAAATTCTATTCGAACTGAAACAAGGAAAATAGTTTCTGAACTTGACAAAGAATTATAATTAGTATCGGTATAAATAATTAAAACTCACATTGTCGAAAGTTATAGCGATAAAATAGTTAATGCATCAGGTTTTTCTCCTAATATCGATGTGTAAGAACATTGAAAGGTTGTTATTAAAAATTTAGTCTTGAGAAGGGCTGAAATTATGGATAAGAATAACTCGTCAAAAGTGGAGACAAAGGATTTTCCTCAAATATCTGAAACCAGAAAATAAACTCTTGCCCCTACCCCTGGATAAAACAGGTAAAGCAGGAATTCTTTCCTGTACATGAATTGCATGAATTCTGCTGTTGCATCCGTTTTAAAATGTGAGATTTTAACGAACTAAGAAAGAATTATAAAAGATGTTCTTATTTAGAAATCTATTCACTTCCTATGCAAATTGTTTAACTACAAAGAGTAGAAAAAACAACGTCAAATGTAAGCAATAACCAAGATTTGTTTCCAATAATGTTATACATATTATCCCAGAAAAGCTCTTCCTACTACACAAAGACATGTACTCTAAACCAGGGGTGAGCAATTAGCGGCCCGCAAAAAGTTTTCATGAGGCCACCAAGACAGTCAAAAAATCTGCTTTAAACAGAGATCTTCCCGTGAGTAATCCAAGATTCGCCTTTTAGTTTTCTCTATTAGGAAAACAAAGAGTTTGGAGGAGAAGGTCAGAAGAGGATTTCAGGATTTTAAGAAATTTCAGCCAAAATTCAATTTTCTCTGTCATCCCATTACTGCTGATATTGATACAGCACCCGAGGAGCCAATCCTTCAACTTAGTGACTTTTGATCAGTGAAGGAAATGTTTCATGCTGTGACATTTACAACTCGTTTCCAGCTGAAACATTTTTCTGAATGAAGAAATTTTGAGGGGGAATCGTTCTCAATATCTGAGTCGACATATATTCGTGAGCAAAGTATTTCTTGTAGGAAGGTCAACAAGAGTAAATATAGATGCAAGTTGACTGTGAGATAAACCTTCAAGGTGTGATGAGAATTTCAACAAGCCATCTCGCTCTTGATTTTAAATAAAATGGTAGAAAAGTAGGATAGGGTACATTTATCTCATTAAATTGAATTTAAAATTAGGTAAAGAATATGAAATGATCCCAATAAATAAACGAAATTGAACCACAACTTTGTTAAACTTTTATTTATAATTTGTTTACAATAAATGCAGTCATTTTAAAAAAAATGCCGCCCTCCGGTAGCCTCCGTTCCCACAATGCGTCAACATAAGTTACCCACCCCTGCTCTAATCCATGCAACGCTCTATAAATAGGACTAAAAGGATTGTGGAATAATTTAATTTCCACTAATTGTACATTCTTTCACCCAAAAGAATCCTTCATAGTGGCTCGGCGTCAAAGGAATTCAGCACAAAGGAATCCGATAACAGACGTCGGTGACCCATGCGGATAGACAAAGGCCGCCTGTACACAGACTCCGACGTAGCATCAATGCACGACCTGTCACCGCCATACGGATGGGATGTCAGTTGTCCCTTGAGGAATTATACTGTACTGCCCATTATAGGAGTTTCAATTCGTCCAATTTTCTGTGGTCCATCTTTTCCGAATTCACATTATTGTTGTTGCATTCCGCCCGTGTAAATGGAGATTTCACAACATGAAAGTCCACATGAAGACTGATCATGCGATCCCATTCGAACTCGTTAGTTGCTCGTATAAAATTCTGCTTTTCAGAGAGGCATATTGACTTCTGATTGATTTTTGCAGCAGTCAATCGACGGTACACGTATTCCAGCGAATCTTTACAATCCTTTTTATACACGGTTGAGGGATGTTTGGAGAGTGTTTCGTGGCCCACACATGCCTAATCGCATTGTGATTCTACTCATTTGCGTATAAGAGCCTGTTTTACATTTCAGACAGTTTTCTTTGAATTAATCTTTCATGGTTTTTTAAAAGGTAATTCGCAAACAATAATGTATAACAGATCACTACTCGTTTAATGGAATT
>BMAV01028243.1:1068840-1079072 GCA_019973955.1 Trichonephila inaurata madagascariensis
GGGAAAAAATCACTGATTTAATAATATAAGTAAATTCCCTCCTGTCTTAAATATAAAGGCATTTAAAAATATATAATTTATATATTTCTCATTAAAAATCTCTTATACGCAGCATTCTAAAGCTTGAAAAGATAATTTATTCTACAAGATTCGAAAGATAATTTAAGAAAAAAGGATTTTCTCTCGCTTTTCCTCTGACAATGATATGTGTATGTTCAAAACATTGCAAGAAATTTAAGATTGATATAATAGGGAATGTAATCGAAGCTAAGCAATGATGTGCATGTTGCATGAATAGGAGGAATTTTGTGTGGAATATTATATTGTATTAAATATCCATTTATAGATATTTAAAATAAAATAGCTAGAGAAGACAATATTTATTTTGATCCAAAAATCTTACTTTTCGCAAGTTATTAAAAGTACTCCATGGAAAATAAAAATTTTATCCGTTTCACAGCAGATAATCGTCAAGAGATTTATTTATATTCAAATCAATGTCAGCAAGTCGACCAAGCGTGTCGAAAAAATTTCTTCAAAAATGGTCTCATGAAGGGCAAACAGCAAGAAGAAAATCAACAAATTAACCAAAAATGTATACTTGTTTTAATGCAATCTATATTATATTTTTGCGTGTAAGGGAAGTTCTGTCATATTTATTTCTAAAGAAAGAACAAAACATTTTTTTCACTTTTTATTTAAAAAGTTTATTCTAAAATATAATATCCTTAGTTCGTTCTGGCAACTCTGTTTTGTATGCAAAGTATTCTTTCAGTGCCATTTGGATACCCTCATAATTGAAATATTCATTTCCATCAAGAAAATTTTGCAGTCACCTGAACAGATGATAGTCAGATGGTACAATATGCAGAATATACTGACTAAGGTAAAGTTTTTCAACGCAACTATACAATTTGTTGTTCAGTTTTTCTTGTCACGTGTGGTCTATCGTTTTCGGGATGAAGAGTTATACCCTTTCTATTGGTCATAGATTGACGTTTATGTTGAATTTCTCGATTGAAAATATCAAGTTGCAAGCAGTAACGATCAGCATTGACCGTATTATTTCCTTTCAGCTACTCACAGTGCGCTATATTCTTGCGGTCCCCCCAACAACTCAACACAACCTTCTTCTGATGCACGCCAGCTTTTAATATGGACGGTTGTGTCTCCCCTTTGTAAACATTTGCTCTTTTTCCAACCACGTGTTTATACACTATCCACTTTTCATCTTTAATTACTAAGGAGTTCAAAAATGGTTTCCTTTTGTAACGAGCAAGATTTAAAAAGCTTATAAAAATTCTGTCCATTCAGTTTTTTTGCTTAATTTATTGCCACAAAACACAGAGTTTGGACACAAAACTAAGCCTTTTAATGTGATCCAAAACAGTAGTTAGATGAATTCCAAGCTTTTGAAACCCACTTCTGAAGAAATGAACGAGGAATCTTTTCTGGTCATACTACGTATGACTTCGTAATTGACATCTGATGGCCTTTCTGATATGAGTTCATCTTTCAAAGAAAAATCACCCAAACGAAATTTCACAAACCAACTTTGGCATGTTCGAGCTGTGATTGCGTCCTCTCCAAACATGTCGTGCAAGTTTTTTTCTTGCCACCATCACATTATTCCCTTTTTGGAACTCATACAACATACGTTTTAAATGCTCTTTTTTTTTCACTCATTTTTCCAGTTTTACAAGTTTAAAAAAATTGACTTAATCACAAAAAATGTGTATAAATTCTGTGTTATATACCAATCTAACTGTTTCAATCGTTTTCAGTCGGATCCAAATTCTTGCTAAGCATCAACAACGCATAAAAGTGTTCAAAAACGGCAGAACTTTCCCTTCTACCCAATAATATCTGGTCAATTGAACTGTTGGGTTTGGTTCCCTTTAAGCTGGAAGTCTTTACAAATATCCAAGTTTTTAATCAACGGAACTCTCTGAAATTATTGTAAACTCCTTTTAATGATTTCTTTAAAAAAAATTGTTAACACTTAAAGAGAGTTTTGTGCACAAATGCAATGGGTCAATTCTCAATACAATGTGAAATTCCTTTGTAAATACCGTAAAATCTGCCGTATAACGCGCACCTATACTTTAAAGCTGCATTTTTTAATTTTAAGATATATTCGCCGTATAACGCGCACCCCCTTTTTTACGAAACAACCTGCTATGTACGTTAGCAGGGCTATTATGTTTTAATGGCATTTATTTGAGGTATAACTCTAGGATTTTGAAAAAATACTCATAGCATATTTTTAGAAAAACAACCCTTTAAGTTCAAAAGGCATGACATTTCTTTTAAATAAACAGTACTCCGATCTTTGCAGAAGTCTAAGTTTTATGTAGGCACATCTTTTTTTTTTTTTTATTTTTAAAGTTATCATTTTTATTCCCGGTGTATAACGCGCACCCGTAAATTTCGACCCTATTTCCTGTGTTAAAAGTGCGCTTTTTACGCCGTATTTTACGGTAATTAAATGCAACGAGATATATTCAATAACATGACTTTTGAAATAAAAAATGCAACACGTAATTGAAAAAGATCGTTAGAAGGCGACTCATTCCTCTGAGAGAACCGGAAACTCAAATGCGATACGCATGAAGAGAATGTTAGGAGCCATAAAAAAGACATATATTAGCTGTTTAGCTAATGCACTGATATCCTTTCGGGTTGTAGTCAAAAGGTCTGAGTGCTTAGGGTAACGCAATAGACAGGAAAATCGCACATTCCTTCTTGTGTGGAAAGCAATGCCTTCTGAAATTCTTTTTCATAGAATTTGTCAATAATATATGAGCTTTTATTTGGAATGAGAATTTTTAGTTTAAGAGTAATATTTAATAGTCTTGGGAGGGGGAGCAGGAACTCTTAATAACTATCGCAATTTTCATCGAGAATTTAATTATGATGATAACGAATTAAATATTTAACCTTATTACTTAGATTAAGTTCTAAAAAGATTTAATATTGATATAATTATCACGTGTTTTAAAAATGAGTAAAATATTATGAATTGTTTGTGCGATATGACCTAGTATATAGCCTGTTATAAGTTTTCTCCCGAATATCTCTGAAACTAATGACTGGATTCAAATGAAATTTACAACATAGATTAATGATACTATTCTCTATTCTGTCAAATAAATAACTAAATAAATCGAGTTTCATAGTAAAAATAGAATTTTTAGACATAAATTATATCTGATAATTGTTAAGTAATGTATGAGTATCACGATATAACCCCCTTGAGTATCTTATATTGATGTTAATTTTATTTACCTCCGATAAAAATGACGTTTTTTTTTTTTTTTTTTTAAAGTGATAACTTCTATTGGCGCGTTTTACTGGAGAGTGAACTTGAATGAACGTCACGCTCGGGTGTTTAACACTCATTCGGCTTTTTTCATCTTTAGTCGAAAATGCACACCCCAAAAAAGAAAAGGAGGGAGGGACGTCCCCCCTCCCGCCACTCTGAAACGCGTTAGTTTGTCCTCCCACCAATATGCCGTAAATGTAAAGTTCCTAGCTTCGATCTAAGTGGGGCTTCCCCTTCCCCCACCTCTTTCTACGGAAATGAATGCGGGATTCTTTCTAATCCTAGTTGAAGCATGAAAATGAAAGATGTAATATTTTTTTAAAAATAGGCTTAGAGAGAAAGAGAAATACTACACTAAAATTAAACATAAAATGTAGAAAAAGGACAAATTTTTATAGAACTAAGTAAATAGTATTTTTATCAGTAGGAATATTGCAGTGATCTTAAGAATAAAAATCTATTTTTGTAAGCGAATAAGAACAGCAATGAACACAAATAGTTCTATTAATCATATAATTCCTTAAATATACTTTGAGTCTAAAAAGAAAATTAAAACAATTAAAATTTTTAAGTAACAAAATTAAGTATACAGGTATTAAGAAAAAGTTACATAAAATAGTTTATAAATACAAGAAAACAAAATATAATTAAGAACACTTTCCTTGCAGCAGCAGCGGATATATTTGTACAAAACTGCCATACAAAGATAAAAGAGCTAGTATAAACTAGAGATTATGTGATATAAATCTTCTGATTAAATCCCTTTTAAAAGGTTTTGGCCTAGATTCCTCTCTTCCCAATCAACTACCTATCTTACTGTCCTTTTGCTTAAATTAATTCTCTCATGGATAGAATTGAATATTGTTAAATTACAACCAAAATTCACAAAGACGGATCGGGTCTTTTGAACAAATTACCTATGATTTTAAGTAGGAATTTTAAAGTAGATTTTTCAAAAGACTAATCAAAACCTTTAGTTGATTTTTTTAAATCAAAATTCAATTTAATTATGTCAAATAATCCAAATGAAGCACGAGGAAGAACGAAACAACACTTGACGGAGTTTTTTATATATATTTTAATAAAACTTTGAATCTAGAGAGTACACTCATAGACAAAAAAATTAGCGCAACAAGAAGGAGTCGTCAAAATGAAACGAAATTTTACACACGTAATGACTACTTTGATATAAGTAAATGATTCGAAAACCCCCAAAAAAAGATCATTTATTTCAGAGAAAAAGGCAAAAGAACGGAGGATTTAATACCCTGTTGAACCCCCTCTATATATATATATAGCGCGAATGCACGATGCGATACGATCAGGCATTGAGGTATACAAGTTCTGTAGGATGTCTTGAGACATTTTGTTCCATATTTGCTGTAACCTTGCCTCTAATTCAGTGCTTCTCAAACTTTCTATATTCGCGACCCAATTTTCAATCAGAATTTGCATCGCGTCCCCCTTCCCTTTCCCCATACAATAACAATGTGTTGAATGCAGTAATAATGTATAATACTTTGACGCTAAAGCTACAATACGACCCTAATTTTAAACCGTACAAAGTATTAAGATAAGTATTAAATTTTGTGTATGATGTCTATTGAAAAATCACTAGTAATTATTATACTTGTTCTTTACTTAGCATAGTATCAAATATATTGTGCCTTACTGATACATTTATAAGTATACTATATCAGAGTAAATATGTATTTTTTATTATGTCAGAATACATTTTGTTTCCTTTTAGTAAATTGATAATTTTTTTAAATAATCTTTTATTTTCGACTTTCCGATACGCTCGCGACCCCCTTGTAGGGTTATTCCACTCTCCTAAGGGGCGCGCCCCACAGTTTGAGAAACATTACTCTAGTTCTTTCAAACTCGTGGGATGCCCAACTCACCGTCCCAAGGGATCCTAGATATGTTCGATTAGAGACAAATCTGGGGATCAGCAGGCCAAGGAAGGGTAGTAATAGTGCAAAGACACTCTTGTGACACTCTTACCGTGTGAGGCCGAGCATTGTCTGGTTCAAAAATGGCTCCTGGGAGCCGTTGCATGTGTGCCAGCACATGTGGTTGCAGGATATCATGACATACCTCTGGGCTGTCATGGTGCATCAGATCAATACTAGGGGTGACCGTGTATTTTAGGCAATGGCACCCTATACCATCACACCAGCTGTGGGAGCAATGTGTCGCTGTAAAGCAAAGGCAGGATTGAAGCGTTCACCGTGAGGTCTCCACACACGAACACGATTGCCATCACTACTGAGATTGAGTCTGGTTTCGTCGCTAAAGAAAATTCGTCGGATTCCGCTGCTGTCCAGTCTCCTCGTGCGCGGCACCACTCCAAACGGAGGCGTCGATGGGTGGGTGTCAAGGGCAGCACACGTAATGGGCACCACGATCCCAAATGTCCTCAGCCAGCCGCCTTCGTATGGTTCGAGAAGACACAGGGGCTCCTAGTGAAGGTGCTACATGTACCTGGATGGCGGCCGATGAAGCAGATGGCTGTACGCGTGCATTTTTTACGATGTGGCAGTCTTCTCGATGACTGGTCGGTCGAGGGCGTCTTGAGCCTGGTCTTCGTGTAAATGACATTTCTGGGATCCAGTGATCCCAACACCTCCTCACAACACAATCAGAGTGACCTAATTGACGAGCTATATACTCTTCTAGCTGACCACCCAGCTTCCATCATGCCGATGATTCTTTTCCCCTCAAACTGCGACAGCTGCTCATATTCTCTTCCAAAACGGAGTAATGGCATGTTTACCTCAGCCCTTTCTTTGTAAACGATTCAGCACAACTCAAGCAAGCTTTGGTTACCTGTTTTGTACTTCAGGTATAAAACCTGAAAGGACGTTAAACCCTCTAACGGCTATACGTAATGCGCAATCACGCTGCATTTCTAACCATTTGCATATCTCCCCGACATGTATCTTTATGCCAAGTTTCGTTACGTTCCCGCAATTATTTCTTGGTGCGCTAATTTTTTTTCCATGAGTGTATTTATAACCTATTTCAGATACTATAAACCTCTATTGTTTCCTTCTTAGAATACAATTAATTCCCAAATATAATAGTACATTTCGGACAAAAATATTACTTTATGAGTACAGACATATGAATAAATAATTTTATAGGACAATACTACTATCCCTTTGTTTTTTTATTCACCTATGTAATCCCTGAAATAAATTTACAAAATTTGAAGTTATCACTTCTATCGTATGGTCATAAGCACACACACTTTTTTTAAAGGATTGTACTGTATAATTTTACTTTTAGTTTCTAATTAGACGTGTTGCATGTGTTCTCGGCAGGCTGTCCCTCCGATCGGTGCGACATCCTGGACGAGGCGGACGAGATCACGGAGGTCAACGGACGGGTGCTTGACAACTGGATCCTCAGTGACATCGCCGACTACATTCACAGGGTGAGCTGCTTTCCTCTTTTGGGCTCGCATTCCATTCATCAGCCCTCAGTGAATATTTCGTGAATAACCTGCTGCTGCCTTAAATTATTACTCCCTTCTCACATTATCCCCTCAGTTCCTTTATCTTGTTGAAACCAAAAAATAGTATGCAACTTTGGAATTGAGTCAGAAATCATCCTCGTCATCCACAACCTACTTTATTGAAATTGCATCATAAGAACATGTTTCAGTTTCATACATCAAGTTAAAAAATTGTGTGAAAAAAAATTTAACTTCGTGTTTTTCCTTGAACTGAAATAATCGCTAAATTATTGTTTACAAATCCCGAATTAGTGCTTGTTAAGTGCAGTTAAAGGATTAAAAACGGAATAGAAGTCAAATTCAGAAACCTTGAAATTACCCAATTTATGAATCCATTGTTCACCTTTTTAGAATTACCTTTTCTATCCGATCGCATAAAAATCTTCAAATTTCCTATTCACAAAAGGGTTTTGTCCTGCCATTTATACTTCAGTGCGGTTGATTAATGCATTCATTCGTACTTTTATACCAATAATTTCATTATTTCAAGCAATGAGTTTCAGTGGAGCAATACTTTAATGCATTACACACAAAAAAGGATTCTTTTGAGCTTCAGTAGCGTAAATGGGTGCTAAGTTTAAAGTCATTATTTCTACAAATTTTAATCAAATTTTTTTATGAGTGAATGTCGATCGATCTATAGATTATATAGATAAACTATTTTCAGTGGAGCAACAGCCCATAAGGGCCAAGGCCTACTGTGCCCATCTCAGTATATGTGACCGTTGGGCGCTGAGTTGACTGACCACCTGAGCAGATGTCCCGATCAGGGGGTCAGTGTGAACAAAAAACCCCAGTGTTTATTCGCAATGCAAACTTGATACTCATTTATCAACCCACTGAAGGGATGAAAGGCTGAGTCGACCTTGTCCAGCCCGAGAATAGAACCCCAGACTTGTAGTGTGGAAGCGCTACCACTCAGCCACTGGGCCTCCGTAGATTATATAGATATCACTTATAATTGAAGTGTAAATGAAACCCTTTATATAATTTTTGAGTGTAATGTTTGCTATATAGAGAGTACGTGATACCCTATTGTGCATGTATAGAAATATAATACACCAGAATGGATAAGGAACTAATTGCGCAATGAAATTCTTTAATGTTACATTTCAGAGATTTGAAGAAAAAGCAAGATTACTGGTGATCTTTCCGTGCGAGTTTTAGTGTGTAAAATAACTGAAATAGCCAGGGAAAAAATGTTAATTCTGAACGTTGAGTGAGTTTTCATTAACGTCGCACTAAAAAGAGTAACGCAAAGGCAATTGCCGATGAACCTCATAATTTCGAACCTCGGTTAAGTGACAAGGAGGACACCTGAGCCGGAACCACCCTCTCCAAACCACCACTCCACGGCAACTAGAGAACTGTGGGCCACGATAGGTATTACGAGCATGAGTTCCTCTACACGGCGGGTCTTCAGTGGCACTAGGACTACAATTCATGATGCGTTGGCCATGACCACTTGGCTACCGGGGCCACTTCTAAACGTGGAAACTGTGGATATAATAGAAATCCGTCTGACAGAGATCAACGAGCAATGAAATGAATTATTCTCCCAAAGCGTGAATCAAAAGCAAAGTAAATAACAGCTGTAAGTACGTGCTGCTATAGAATAATTGAGAATGAGCAGTTACAATACTAAAAATAAATAATCAATAAATCAATCGCATACTAAAAATAAAAAATGTAATAATAATGTAATGTCAATAAAAAAAATAACAATAATTTTGCTGCAAGATTTACATCTTGGTGATTTATAGTTAATTGTACAGCTTCTAAATCAAAATAATAGTCTGATATGGTATTGGGTTAATTAACAATTATATTATGATAAATGGTATCATTAGATGACTTAATTAAAAAAACTTACTTAAAAAAGCTTAACTGATAAACTTAAAAAAAAGAACAGCAAAAACCCGACATATGGTAACTGTATTCCGATTTTCCTCAAGAAGTTTGATGTAAAAATATGAAAACAAGACAGATATTATCAGCATAGATACCATTTAGAGATACTGCATTTTACGCGGGCATAATAATGCATTTATGCCAAATTCATTTCAGTAATAATAATTTAATATATTTTGATTCCTTGCTCCACTTAACTCTTAACTTAATAGGGACAGGAGAATAAGTTCTGTCAACACAAAAAAGGACACCAAAAAGACTTTGCTATAGAAACCACCATTTTTTTTATGGTGATAGAAAGGACCCGTCCATTCAACGGAGAATTGGGAACAAATTTGTTCGATTAGGTCAGAAAAGCAAATCCATTCTTATCGAAGAAAGACTCAAAGTAATGTCATTGGACCCAACAGCGAATAGAAGATCTCCTTTACATCCTTCAAGAGTTGATTTTAGGCGCAGTAACCAGGATTCATGCATTGAGGTCCTTCGAGAAATCCTGAAGAGATTCAGCAGATTAGAGGATCTACTGAGATTCTGATTTAGATCTCCACACAAGTTGTAAATACGAGAGTATGTTGGGCTTTTTTTAATTTTACTCTTTTCTGGAACTGAAATGTTCTACCAAGTTCCAAGTTCCATTACAAAAATTATTTGGTTTTGTTGTACACTAGGATATTCCTTCTTCCTGCCATATTTATCCCGTTATATTCTTTTCAATAAGAAAAAAGTACTTCTGCTCTAAAATTTGATTTTATGTTTAATACACTGAATTCACTAAAATAAATGATCTCGTTTACATTTTGGTTATTAATAATTCAATTTATTTTAGAATTATTGATTCGTTTGGTTAGAGTTTTTTTTTTTTTTTTTTTTTCTCTCGTGACTGTTGTTATAAAATATTTCAATTTCTATTTAATACTTATACGTCCCAGCAGAATCAATAAATTCAGAATTTCCTATTTTTACAAATTAAAAACGCAAATATTTAATACATATATTTATATGTGTATATTCATCAATGTAATTAGACAAAGAGTAGAAACTTATTTGTATCAAATAAAATTTTGAATTAAAAATGGAGTAATATTCATCTATATGTGTGAGCAAAAGGAGAGAGAGAGAGTTGTATTAAAGTCAAAGTACACTGAAGAGCCAAAAAAAAAAAAAAATTGGTACAGGCATGCGTATGCAAATAAAGACATATGGAACCAATCAGAGTAGGGCGCTGCGGTCGGCAAAGCATATATAAGACAACGATTGTTTGACACAGTTGTTATCCTTGGCCCAATTTTATTTAATCTATACATAAACGACATGCCCACACATCCACAAACAATGATAAACCTCTATGCTGACGACACATGTATAACGGCCTGTTACAAAAATCACAACACAATCACCCTCGCTCTAAATAAACACCTTTCTTTCCTGGAGAATTTCTTTAATACATGGAAGATAAAAATCAATGTCGAA
>BMAV01028243.1:1094970-1106968 GCA_019973955.1 Trichonephila inaurata madagascariensis
GCAGGGCACCCAGCAACTCGAAACTCGGCCTGGGTGTGAGGAAACACAAGAGGAATCCATTCGAACCTGTCCGGAGTCTGTAGTTGCAAATGGGAAGGCGCTAGCTCGGGAAAGGAAAACGAAACTAACTCCCCTCGGGGGGGGGGGGGGGAACAACTGTGACGTAAATGGGCACGTGCATCCCAACAATACACAGAGTGGTAGGTGATCCCAAAATTTCACCTTCTATCGCTGTAATACCGTGACGTCATCAAAAGATTGAACCCCATAGGAATAACATGGGGATTCTCTAATTTCAGTGATAACGCCCCCCCCTAGGCCCACTATCTACACACGAGTTATAACAGATGAAAGAGTTCCACCTATGGTCAGAGTTTCATTAACGAAGTTCAAAAATCCTCTGAGCTATATAGAATTTAAAAAATTAAAAACTTTAAAATAATTTTAAAATGTTAAATATGGGTGAATAAATGGGGCTAAGGTACTGAAAAAATATATCTAGGATGCTCATAGGAAGAACAAACGAATCCAGCCGATGCGATTGACCAAGGTGGCATAGGATTCGAGTTTATACTGGGGAAGCACTGGAGGGTGCCAATTCTACGTAAAGCTCGCGCTAGTACGTAAATATGGCGGATCTCCAAAAATCAAGTCCCAAGCAAAATTCCTTAGGAAGGGAGGGTGAAATGTTTTACAGTCTCCATAGGATTAAAATGGGAGCATATTTTAGTGCTTAAGCCCTCCCCATGCCTACACAATGGGAATGAAGTAGATGACTGGATGGGTCTCGACGAATGGAACAGTTGGTTCAAATCTCAAGTCCGAGACATTAGCCAAGATATTGTGAATTTAAGCAAATTTAAAAAGTTTAAAACAATTAAAAACTATGTAAGAAATAGCCCTATATGAGTATGAAATTATAATAACTGGAAGAGCATACAGAGAGGGATCGAATGAGCTAAATCCGAATGGACTGTGAGGCTCGGGTGCCGAGATATTGGCCAAAAAACTGTAGAAGGGAGGGGGGTGCACCGGGAGGATGCGTCCCAACAGATGTGGTTAAAAACAATAGTTATTGTGATCCCCCAAATATGAGTCCCCTTAGCACCAAAAAAGTGGCATGTTAAAATATTAGACAACGGTGAGCGCGCGCATCGTAAAAATTTACCCTCATCCTTTTTCCCTAACGCGCAAAAAAAACAAACAAAAACAAACAAAAAAAATACAACTTCAATTTTTTTTTTTTTTTTTTTTTTGATTTTTTTGAACCGAATGTATCACATGAGTGAACCCTCTTAAATCACATTTAAAAATAAATAAAATTTCCTTTTTTTATTAAGTATCTGTAGGATTTTTTTACTTTGTTAAAAAACATTTGAAACATTCATTTTCATTCTACTTTAGAACATCACTCTCCTTCTCTTTGCAACCTATTATCTCAGACACATTATAGAAGAAAATTTTACTAAATTTGAAATTGAGACTAGCTTTGAGTGGGGAAAAATTAATTGCATAAAGACGAAGCAACAACAAAGGGGAGACGTCCAGGAGTGTTCAATTTGCTTTGGTTCGCTTTTCAGCCAGCATTTTATCGAGTTGTGATGACAATTAGAAAAGTTTTCAAGAAACACTTTTTCGTTGCGGTTTCAAATGTTAACGAACCATCTCAATTTATACGCGAATAGCTTAAGAAACGCAACGACAATATCGCTGAAATGAGGACAATCGTTTGGGAGAAATATAATAACTGTGCTTATTAATTCATGAACTATGCATTTTGGAGAACGATCCAATGACAAACAATATGCTGATCACTTTGTTTAGTACTCAACTACTTTGTTACTTACAAGTAAAATACATATAAAATAATTATTATAACATCATTGAGTATTGTGCCAATGATTTTTTTTTTTAACGAGGCTCACATAATGTCGTCTTTACACTCTCTCTCTCTCTGTTATGAACATTAACTCTTACCTCCTAAGCTACAAAAATTCAAAAGAAGGACAATTCTGTCTAAAATCATATTAAAAAGTAAAGAGTTATTTACTGGAATTTTTCACTGAATCTGATTATATACATACAACTGAGGCAAATCTGATCCAAATATTTTTGAAAGGAAAAAAAATATATGTTTTTCTCGTTTGCGAAATCTTCAGTCTTGATCAAGGTTATCGGATTAATGCGCCAGATTAAAAATCACGAGTATTGATTGATTGATTGAATATTAACGTCACACTGTTCAGCTACACGAGGGCTTTTGGCGACGGACCACGTAATTTTGAACCATGGTCAAGTGACGTGGACGACACCTGAGCTGGCACCCCATCTCCTAACT
Organism: Trichonephila inaurata madagascariensis; assembly: GCA_019973955.1. Classification (NCBI taxonomy): domain Eukaryota; kingdom Metazoa; phylum Arthropoda; class Arachnida; order Araneae; family Nephilidae; genus Trichonephila; species Trichonephila inaurata. The sequence goes on from BMAV01028243.1 coordinate 1,097,309, forward strand.
ACCACACCAACGGAAGGACATTTCAGCTCTCGACAGATTTAACGAGCATCGCTGCCCTACACGTCGGGTCTTCAGTGGTACTGGGCTCGAACTCGTGACAAGGTAAGCCACGGTCCGATACCTATACCACTCGGCTACCGCGGCCATAAAATTCACGAGTAAGTAATACTATATGGAAAACAGTGGTTTTCAAAGGGGGGGGGCAGAGTCCACCATTCTCGTATCATTCTCCAACACGCCACCCAGCACATTCTTTTGATTTTGTCGATTTTCGGGAACAAAAAACAGTAAAAAATAAGTTATTAGATGAATAATTAGCATTAAATAATAAAATTAATTATTAATAACAAACACTTAATTAAATTTGATGTACTATATTCATAAGATTATAATCAATCGAAAAAAAACCAAAGGCTATGGGGGGGTCCAGCCCCTTGTGGGCACCAATGGTCTTCGTTTATTGTTGTAATTCTAAGTGTTGTAGTTTCTGTTAATGTCTTCATGTTGTTGTTGTTACTTATTCCACTTGACCCAGAACAAAGCTAAACCAAGTCCAGAAGACCATTTTCACCAATAGAAAATCATACACCACATCGTTGAATTCTCCAAGATAAAGTTTTTCTCAAGCCCTATACAGGACAGCAAATGCTCCAATGAAGCCTGGTGAGCATTCCACTTCAGGCATACAGGGAAAGTCTTTTGACCCTGAACAAATGTTAGTCCACAGGTATGACCACTGATTAGTCTAGTAATAGCTGTCTGTAGTTTCCTATCGCCTTTTAGTTCCAGGGCAGCCCCAGGACCATTTTGTTGATACCAATCATGATTAGGCGGTGTCTTCCAAGTCCTGTTATTGTCGGTCTTTACTTTTGAGTGGATTTCATTACATGTTAGTAAGTCACTACTATCTATAGGATCATTGGAGCCCTCCTTGGCCAATTCATCGGCCAGATCATTAAAATAAAGGTCTACATGGGAGGGGATTCATTGGAGATGTATGTCATTGTGGGGGGAGTAAGTTCACGTTATCAATGATATTCAGGCCAATTCTGTCACCGATGTTTCGCCAATTGCTCAAGTATTGTATTGAGCTCTTACTATCGGTGAATATCCAGATATCCCTTGTGCCTTTGATGGAAATCATGTATTCCAGAGCCGCGTTTATGGCAATCAGTTCAGATCTAAACACCGATCTTCATTGTAGCTCTAAATGTTACTATTATTAAATGCTTGCCCCATTGTATCCTAAATGCCCTATTAAACTCTTTAACCACAGATGTTTGGTGTTCGACTCCCTGCCACAGCTGAAATACATTTATATTTATTTTTAGAGCTCGAAGATGACTTTATTTTTAATGGGGAGTGTGTGCTTTATATTTATTTTGAAAACAATCTCACTTATTTTCACAGTACAAAGAAATAAAAGGAATTGTTCTCGAATCTCTTGGTTGTTACATCGACAGGAAGCCCCACGAAACTTCATTCAAATCAGGGACCTCAACAACTGCATAACTACATAGATTAACTTCTACTACATATAACAGTTAATGTGTGATTTTATATCGGGAATTAATGTGACCGAGTAGGGGTTAGCTATCGAAAAACGAAAATGATCTTCAGGTACAGGTATGTAAACAGGTACAAGTATTATGTACTTAATTTAATTCCGTCTCTCTCGTTTTTCGAACTTATGCACGAGATTCCGAGATAAATTAAAGTGTGGTTTTCATCATACTCTGGGAGAAATGTAATGCTTCTTGAAACACATCTCCTTTAAGAGATAGATGGCGTTGCTTCAACAGCGTTCTCGAGCACTCTTGTATCTCGTGTTAGAATAAGAAATGTATGCGATGGGTGAATGAGTGAGTGAATATTAACGTCGCACTGTTAAGCTACACGAGGGTTTTTGGGTCTTTAGTGGAACTGGGCTCGAACTCGTGACACGCTAACCACAATCCGATGCCTTGACCACTAGGTGACGGATCTCGTCATTTCGAACCATGGTCAAGTAACGAGGAAGACACTTGAGTTGGCATCCCCCTCCCCTAACTTCTACACCATACCAAAGGGAGGACGTTTGAGCCTCGACTGATTTAACGTGCATCGCTCCCCTACATGGCGGGTCTTTAGTGGAACTAGGCTCGAACTCTTGACACGCCAACTATGATCCGATGCCTTGACCACTAGGCTACCGCGGCCCCTGTAAGTGATGGGGAAGAGAGAGGATATATATATAATTTTAAGTTGAATTGTATTGTTTGAGTGTATAGTTACGGGAAAAAAAAGTTGTTGCTTGCTAAAACTGTCAAAGTGGTTTCTAATACAAGTAGGTAATATGATCAACAATATTTCTCATATTGTAAACTTAATTCTCTTACAAAGGAACATAATGTAATACACCAATTTATATTTTTAGACTTTACTTGTTTATAATGGAAACAAAATAAATAAAATACTATTTACATGAATAAATATTTTCTTAAAACGCTTTGATGTGTTCTACAACAAATTAATATGCACAAAAGAATAATAAAGTTTCATTAGTGTTCATTCAAAACCACTGTCGTAGCTAGTCCTGAGTGGGCTCTGCATCGAAATTTCTTGGGGCTCCATTTACAGTTGCTTACACGTTTTGAGGCCCTAAAGCTTGAAGGCCCCGTATCATTGATACGGCTGATCCGGCGGTAGCTATGCCCCTGTTCAAAATCATAATGAACGAAATGAAATGATCCTTTCCTTGTTCATAAACTTTAAAGGACAAAAATTACTTTCAAATGAAAAAATGTAAGCATATTTAATCAAAAGAACCTGATAGTTATGAAATGTTTCTTTTCAGGCAATAAAATTTTACAACTTTAGTCACTTTCACAATTTTTATTACAAGCACTCAAAATTTCATCCTTATCAAAAGCTCAAAGGGAATAAGTACTAACAGATCTATCCAAATGAACTCAGTAGACAAGAACAGAATTTGTACAATATATAGAATCGATATTTTTGAGCCATCTAGTTTTACGATTTCAAATTACCTTTAATTTCCAATTTCGTTACGCTCTGCTAAAAAGGTTTCTGAGTTAAGGGACTTAAAAATGGGTATTTTAATGTTAAATAAAAGTGTCGAATATCTGTAGACAAAAAAAAGCAATCAGAGCACTACTTAAAGCTTTTGACATCCAACAATGGCTGTATATATTTCCCCCAATTAAAAAAAAAATCCTTCCGATGTTAAAAAAGCGATGTTATTACGAAAACTATGTGAGTTGAATCTCAATTGAAAAAAAGAACACAAATTATAATCTATCAAAACTTTTACAAATATATTTTGATTCTTCGTTTACAAAACTCTTACAAACAAAATATATCAATTTAGAATATAAATTCAATGTGTACTATTTATATAACGTTAATTCAATCTTAATATCTCCAGTTACAGGGAGGAGTTAAAAAGGAGAATATATAACGGATTTCTTGCTCAAATTATCCAGTGTAGGACCCCTAAATATTTATTTCCGAATATTTCTGAAAACTTAGACCTACGTCTATTTCGAATATTTTATACTTAATCTTTAAGGAAACCTTTAGTAATAAGAAAACCCTTGTGTGTGTGTGTCTAAGAAGTTAAATCGTATAAGCTAAGTCAATGAATTAATTCAATAAATGAATATTCTACGTAGTTTACGTCTGCAAATTTGACAATTTTTAAAAAGAACGGAGAGGAAACGAAAAATGAAGTTAAAAAAGAGGAATGTAGGTTTTCTTTACAATCATTTCAGAATATTTAAAGAATTGCTTAGATAAAGAGAAAAAGATTTTCGTCAAATTTCTTCTGATGGTGGTCGAGGAAAGACTTGATTAGAGTGTGCTTATAAGAGAAGTAGCTTACAGAGATGTAATTTCTGTTGTCATTCAGTTTTCGAAACCCTTTGTATAGACAGTGCAATAACTTCAACCATCAGTATCATATAAGTGTGTAAAACAAATAAAACATAAGCATCTCTAAAATCCTACCCAAGTCAGTGCTGAATCTCCCCTCCCCCTCTGTTCATGACCACTATGCCGCTCGGTAGCCTAGTGGTTTCAAGCTCGTAGCCAGCGTGTCATGAGTTTGAACCCTTGTTCCACTGAAGATTCGCCATGTAGAGGACCTGAAGCATCATAAATCTGTCGAGAGTCAAAGCCCTCCAGTTGGCGTGTTGTGGAAGCTTGGAGAGCTGGTTGCCAGCTCAGGTGTTGTCCGCGTCACTTGACGTTCGTTTAAAATCATGAGCTCCATCGTCAACAGCCTTCGTGTTGCTTTTAATGAGACTTTAATGAGCACTCATTCACTTTGTTCATTCTGAGCGGGAATTTAATATTTTTGAGAATTAAATTACTTGAAATGCTTTGGGGACTGTGTAACTAAAAATCGCAAACACGGACAATGTATGTTTTGTTGAAAATTTTTTCCATGTGTTGTTGGTTGTTGTTTTTTCGCCCTTTTTCTTAATGCATAAACTGAGATAAAAGCCGCTATATATCAACAAGCTAAAGAAAAATATTCTTTAAACCTCATTTTATTTCAATCTATAAGAAGCTTTCCAAAGAAAAAAAAATGTTCTTTAAAAGCGTGAAATTTATTTCAAAATTATTACTCATTTTAGCGAATTTGCGTTCCAAGAATACGTATCAAACTATGCAAAAAAAAATTCGGTAAGAACTAATACACATTTAAATTAACATTAAAATTATCTTACGCACGTCTGTATTTTGTATTTCAGTCGCTTATTTATTAAAGATGTATTTAATAAAAGATGTATTTAATTAATTTAAAACCACATCGTTGAAAAACAATTGCAAGCATTAGATGGGCTTTATTAAATAAAATAGTTTAATGTTGTTACCCACAAAAATGAAATTCAAAATTTTCTGAATTCTCGATGATAAAACAAAGGAGTGAGAGCAAGTTGCTCCCACACACACAATTTATTATACAGATTATATATATATATAAATATACATAATACACACACACCTATATAATAGATGAAGCGTAAGAGCTTCTGTTAAATGATGTACACAAACCTCAAAAACAATTCAGAACTCGTCGATTGCTTTTTTTTTTACAATTTGTAAGCTTCCACAACTTTTTCAGTGTCTCCTCTTCTTTGTTTACTTTTTTAAAAAAATTGTGTTGATATTTTGCTCTTATTTGTTTCTCTTCTTTTTTAAGTCGGGAAACGGAAATGAGAAAGCGAGTTTTATTCGGGAAATATTTCCAGTCGGCGGCATATTAGGAGGAATTGTCCAATTGTATCTTTTGTGCACATCAGGAATGAAAAGCAATAAAAAAATTGGCGCTTCGAAATATTTTAGGTTTGAGTTTGGAATTCTGCCAAAGAGTGTTCCTTTTTGACCACTCGGCTTTCAACATATTTATTTTTTTAGGAGGTAAAACTGGATGTTAACTATCAGTTTGTGGTCATTCATTTCGGAATATTCCTGTTTTTGTTATATATTCATCCGGTTTTTTTTATATAATTTCTTTTATTTCTTACTGTCTTCTATTATTTTATCTTTATCTTCTTTTTTTTTTTTTTTCTTATTTCTCGAACACTATGTCTGTTATAGTAATGCTGCTTCTCTCTTGGTATGATGTATGAAAGATGTTTAAAAATTTCTCAGAACACTCCCAGGATTCTAATCTTGGACCCTTAATTTTCATTTTGTTCATTGAAGACCTTTGTTGTATTTTAAAATTCTCCGAATATCTTTTATTTGCTGACTACTTGAGATTGTTAATGGTGGTAGGATGTAATATCTATACTACTTTTTTACGGTAGGAAATGGAAAATTTGTTTCAGGGGCGCACCGATAACACGTTACTTTTATATGTTGATGAGTGTAGCATTCTTAGCTATGCTGAAAAATCTCAGCATGCAATGCATCCATATTTTCTTAATCTCGCTCGAAGTCTCGTTTAACGATGTATTTGACATAAACATGATTTGACACAACAGATTTATGGGTTAGTTTCTGAAACGTATAAGTGGCCAGGGTAACCGAATGCTCATGGTAGCAAACTCGTGGCTTGCATTGACGGGTTGCGGGCTCGAGTCCTGGAGTCAGTAAAAACCCACCGTGTTCAAGAGCCTTAATTTATTGAGGCTCAAAATCCTGTAATCAGTGCGGTGTAAAAGTTTAGAAATTTGGTATCAGCTCAGATGTCACTTGCCAATAATGCTTCGTCACTTGCCAATAATTCAAAATGTCCAGGTCCGTCAACCAGAGTTCTCAAGCAGCATCAGAATGCAATGAGAATAACAATGAAATAAAAAATAAAATCTACTTACAAAAAAAAATTCGGTTTTATCAAACGGTTCGGAGAATTTGCCAAATCGTTTGTCTTGAAGATTCTATATTTCTGTGTAACAAACACACTCTCGAGTGTTTAATATTGTAGCCATATTTGGGATCCTTATAAAAAATAAAATCGAAACTGGGGCTGTCATCCCTCTTTCTAAAGTTCCACAGCAACGCGAAGATTTTGAGCCTTGACAGACTTAACATACATCCGCCCTCTACTGGGTGGCTCTTCAGCGTTGTACCCCCAACTTGCAATAACTGACGTCGGCCACAAATTGACAACTATGATCACTCGGCTTCAGCGGGCTTTTAGAGAGAGAGAACTGCGTTAACTTATTCTTTAGATTAAAAATTGTCTAAACTTAAAGTTTTTAAAAACCCATCTATTATTAATTAGCCATTGATTCATAATTATAAATTTAAAAAAAATGAATCTGACAAATGATGGGCAGAGAATTCTTAAACATTTTCGATTGCTTCATTGTATGCCATGGGGAAAAAATAGGTTCTAAAAAAATAGAAGAAATTTCAGCATTGATGCTTTTGTAAAAAAAATAAAACCGTTACGCAGTTTTGTATCTCAAATCTTTAGAATATGCTTCTGTACGTAACGAATAAAATAATCATTTAAAAATGATAGGATTCTTTTGAAATGAATATACTACATTATATATAATGCGCGCATAAAACTGAAAAATATTTACTATAAAATGTTGATAACTGAAATATTCGGAAATCGATATCCTAACAGGCATGAAATAGGATAAAGGCCTTAAGTTTTTCAGCCAAAAGCCAATATTTTCTAGCATGAACATATTTTTAAAAAATAAATAAATATGTGATGCGAAATTATTTTTAGTTTTATTATTTTCGTTTTCTTTCAGTTTTTTGCTTTGTCTGCTTCATAAAAAATATTTCATAAAACTGCTTTTGCATCGTATAGAAAATCGTTATTTGTATGTATTTGGAGAATCAAATAAATCGAATGTTAAGCAAATAGCATGAATGTAATAGCAGTTAATTAAATTATAGAGGAATATAATTCGTGTTTTAAAGAACAGTCCGAAGAGAGGTTATAACGAAAGTTATTGAGAAGATACTTTAACATCATCTTTCCTAACTTTCAGGTGTCGTTCTCGTCACATGACCAAGGTTCAAAATTACGAGATCGGCAGCCAACAGACCTTGTGTTGCTTTATAGAGTTCTCACTCGCTCACTTTTTCCTAACTTCTTCAACACAACAAAGAAAAAATTGTGGGGATACATTTTCATAAGTTCACAGTAAATATTTATCAAAAAGTATGTGTTTTTTTTTAACATTAAAAGGCCAATTACTTCTATACACACTCTCTGTATGTTTTTGCAATTAAAAATATTATGGTTTAGAAGAATTCCTATTTTTAATTAAGTCAAATAAAATAAATTATTAGATGATCATTAAAAGCAGGAAAAAGTATTAAAAATAATGAAAAATCAACGAAACAGGATAAAGAGAGGCATTGAAACTTGCAAAGTCAGCTATTTCCTTCTAAAAAGTGATTTCGTTAATTGATATTAACCCCAAACTAGATTGATTGATTGAATATTAACTTCGCACTGTTCAGCTACACGAGGGCTTTTGGCGACGTACCACGTAATTTTGAACCATGGTCAAGTGACGTGGATGACACCTGAGCTGGCACTCCCTCTCCTAACTACCACACCACACCAACGGGAGGACGTTTCAGCTCTCGACAGATTTAACGTGCATCGCTGCCCTACACGGCGGGTCTTTAGTGGTACTGGGCTCGAACTCGTGACAAGGCAAGCCACGATCCGATATCTATACCACTCGGCTACCGCGGCCACACCCCGAACTAGAAGAGCAACCGTTGACGAAGGACCTCATACTTTCAAGCTAATTACTCTCTGTCGCGTATTAGTAATATCCTCAAAAGTCCTACTCGTTCAGTTATGACGTTCTTTTCAAGATATAATTTAAAATCATAAAGAGGTGCTCTTTAAATTCTCTATGTACACTCACTGCCGCCAAAATTTGTGTACCAAGGAGGAGTTGTCAAAATAAAACGAAATTTTTTATATATGTAAGAACAACATTGATGTAAGTAAGTGATTAAAATATCAAAGCAAAATGATCATTCATTGTAAAAAAATTAACTAGTGAATGGAAGTTTTAATGCACTTTTGGGCCACCTCTAGCAGGAATGCATGATGTCATATGGTGAGGCATTGAGGCATACACGTCCCATATGCAGTCTTGCGGCATCTTGTTCCATAGTTGCTGTAAATGCGCTTCTAATTCTACCAAGCTCCTTTGCTATTCAGCATACCGTCTAGGTGAAAAATCTGGGGATAGAAAAAGCAATGAAAGGGTGGAAATGTAGTGGAAACAGTCATGTGAAATCGTTGCTGTGTGTGTGGAAGAGCATTGTACTAGTGAAAAATTTCTCCTGTTATCCTTGTCATGAGGGGCAACAAATGTGAGTTAAGAATGTCACAAACGTACCTCTGTCATAATGCCGGAGATCAATATTAGGGGTGACCGTGTATCGTATGCGATAGAATGCCGTACCATCACACAGGTTGTAGGAGTGGTATGCTCCTGTATCGCGAAGTTAGGAATAAAACGTTCACCAAGGGGCCTCCACGCACGCGTACGCTATTGTCATCATTACCTAATTTGAATCTGAATTCATCGATGAAGACGACCTTATTCCATTCAGTTGTATAGTCCAATCCCTTCGAGCATGACACTACTCCAAAAAGAGGTGACGGTGAGGGGGTGTCAATGGCAGTACACATAATGAGCGCAGTGACGTAATTGTATCAGCCAAGCGATTTGCGGTGTTACGGACGGACTCAGATGCTGATGGTGAAGGTGCTGCCAGTGTATGGATGGTGAACAGTGAGACAGAGCTATGCTTGCGTGTCGTATGATGTGACGAACTTCTTGACTATTGGTCTGTCGAAGGTGTCTTGAGCCTGTTCACCATGTAACAGACCTCTCTCAAGTCCACTGGTCCCAACATCTCCTCACAGTAAAGTCAGAACAACATAGGTGGCGATCCACTCGCCGAACTCTGACCATCCGGTTTTCATCATCCCTATAATTCTTCCTTTTTCGAATTTTGGCAGCTGCTCATATTGTAATGACATCTCTTGTTAAAAGATGTTCTTCTGCAACAGATTAAATACACATCAGCAAGCTCTGCTTACCTGTTTTACAATCAAAGGAGAACAGAGTTTAACGCCCTCTGTTGACATTATGCGATGCGCTACCACGCTGCATTTTTTAATCATTTACATATATCCCTGAT
>BMAV01028243.1:1115932-1154194 GCA_019973955.1 Trichonephila inaurata madagascariensis
AAGAACAAACAGCTCAGCAACAAATAAATTTAAACAAAAAACAAATTTGAATAAATTTATCAATATTATTCAACAAAAGTTAAATTTAAATGAAAACATAAATATAAATATTATAGAAGAAATTAAAGCTCAAATCTTATCTCAAGAATAAAATAAAAAAAACAGATCAGTTCAAGAGCTCCATGGTAGACAGCAGCATGCGGGCATTTAAGAGCAAAAAGAAAAAGAAAACTCCTTTTAATAAAGCAAGAAAAAACTTTAAAGAAGAAGACTGGATAAAATATAAAGAAGTAAGCGCAAAACTTAAACGAACAATCAAAGACTGTAAAGAAAACTGTTGGCACACAAAAAAGACATGTGAAAAAATCTCTCCTATAAAGTTCATTTTAAAATAATCCGAATAATCAAAAATAGAACAAATCCTAACTATTCTTCATTTAATATTATTGAGAATAACGGAACCATACTAACAAACGAACAATCCCAAGCAGACTGTTTTTTACAATATTACGCAAAACAAAACAACGATAGCATTCCAAATATCTATATTCCGGACAATAGTCAAGATATTAATAAACCTTTCTCTTTAAAAGAATTAGAAATAGCAATATCTCATCAAAAGAACAGCAGTCCAGGGCATGATAAGATTTCTCTCCAAACAATTAACCATCTCCCCATCAAAGCAATAAATCTTCTGAAATCCTTTAATGACAGTTGGTCTTCAAGTCAAATTCCGAAAGATTGGACTCATGCAATTATTCTACCTTTCATAAAACCTCACAAAAATTCCAAGGAAGTTTCATCATACCGTCCTATATCTCTTACTTTAATAATTGCCAAATTATTAGAAAGAATGATTCTGCATAGAATGCTAGATTTCAGTTTTCAAAATAAAATTTTTCATGTTAATCATCATGGTTTTTACCCTCATAGAAGCAGCATTAATACGTTACTTCAATTACAACATGATATTATACTGGCTAGAGAACGCAAGGAATATTTTATTTTGATAGCATTAGAGATATTAAAGCAGCATATGACTCAGTGTGGCCAAGTGGTCTTGTTTCTAAATTAAAAAAAGTAGGATACTCTGGTAGATTGCTTCGATAGATACAAAACTTCTTATATCGGAGAACAATTCAAATTAAATGGAAGAACAATTTTTCAAAAATCATTAAAAATAATTATGGTGTACCTCAGGGTTGTATCTGAAGTCCTTTCCTATTTATGATTTATATGGCAGATATATTTGAAATACAACACGACAGCCATCTTCTGGTTTACGCAGATGACATATTTTTATACAATAGCGGTACAAATTGGAATAAAACAATAGGCGAAATGCAAGAATCTTTAAATAATATTTCAGTCTGGTGTAAAAAATGGAAATTGTCCACCTCTCCAGAAAAAAGTAGCCTAATCAACTTTTCCAGAAAAAGAAGCACAATACCTTCATTACTTAAAATATGCGACAAACCTATTCCCGAAGTGAAGAATCTTAAAATCTTGGGTATAATCTTCGACCCCAATATCACCTGGAAAAATCATATACATTACCTACGTCAGAAAGGATTCAAATATTTAAATGCCCTTAAAGCCTTATCTTCTCCGAAAATAGGAACAAGATCTGATCATCTTTTAAATATTATTAATGCCACAATCCGTTCTATCTTTGACTATGGAAGTCAACTTTTTTCCTTTTCTAGCAATAGCAACAGACAGAAATTAGAACCGATTTACAATACTGCCTTACGTTTAGCCGTAGGTCTCCCAAGAAACACCCCGTTAGATTTATTAAGAGCAGAGTCTATGAATGGAAGTATTATTAATCGTCATAATTTCCTTTGCCAAAAATTTATAACTAAACAAATAGCATTAAAAGACTGGTCACCGAACGCAAAGTTATTTTGGGATATAAATAATATTTTTTATAAATATAGAGAAAAAGCGATCAGTATTTTTCAAAAGGCAATCAACCTGCTCCAAGAACTATGTATATCTAAAGTGGATATTCTTCAGTGGATCCCTCCTCCTCCAATCTATGAAAATCACAAAATAAACATTTATACTCATGAACTACCATTTCAAAACAAGGATCTTCCAGATGTCATAGTACAAAATATGTTTAATGATTACATTCAGTCAAACTTTAATAACAATATCATAATAGCAACAGATGGTTCAAAAAATTCTAATCAAACGTCAATAGGAATTTTGATCCCCAAGAAAAAAGTTCGACAAAATTTTATACTGAAAGAAATGATTTCAATTTTCACAGCTGAAGCTATAGCCATATGGACTGCGTTAAAAAATTGGGTTTCTGAAACAGAAAACTATGTCATCCTAACGGACAGCTTATCAGTTCTAAAAAGTATCCAAAATATTAATAGAAAATCCAATACGATAATATTAAATTTAAATTCAACTTTACATGAGTGCCTCCAAATAGCTCAATCAATTACATTCATTTGGGTACCAGCTCACAAGGAAATAGAGGTTAATGAAGAAGTTGATAAGTTAGCTAAAGCCTTTCCAGAACCGTGGAATATTATTCCTTGGATTACTTGGGATGACCTACATACATATTTCAAAAAACAACACAAAAGTAAAAACGAAGAAATATGGAAAAAAAGCAAAAGACATAAAAATTATATTTATATTTCTCATCTGAAAAGCGGAATAGACAGGCAGCTAAAAATAGAAATACAGAAGTTTTAATCAATAAGTAGCGAGCTGAAAAATTACCATTAAATGATACTTATTTCCTTTTTAAACAAACAAATTCTCCTTTGTGTGCAAATTGTCAAGTACCAGAAACTAGTGAACATTTTATATTAAACTGTATCAAATACAAATCGCAGGGTGAAATTTTTAAAATTTTTTATCTCCAACCACGGAGAATGGTCGTATTCCTCAATATAGCGAAATGCAAAACAATAGAGCAAGTTCAAAAAGTTGAAGAATTCTTAACATCACAACCAAGATTCTAAAATTCCAGTTAATAGATTTTCAATACTCTACTTTCATCAATTTTAGTTTAAACACAAGGCGATAAATAAAACTACTAATGGACAGTGCAATCACTAACTATACGTTATAACTTAATTTAAAAATATTAATCCACATCCTATCGGAGCCTAAGACGTTGCCCAAGTCTCCATTTTTACAGTGATCCTCACTGTACTGAACAGAAATGAACTGAACTGAAATTTGTTTAACGAGCATCTAAGATGCATACTAATTTCACGATTACGAAGAAACATAAAAGACTTTGATCATTTTTCTAAGTAGTTATGTGGAAATGTTTATAATGGTCTTAATGTCATCTTAACTGAATAAGAAAATACGATAGAAAGTTTTATGAATGATTCAGTTTTTGTTATGCTTTTTAAAAAATTTTTCTAATTCTTTGACTTTTTCTCTTTTGTGTGTATTATGATGATTACATCATACTAAAGCCGCCCATCCGGTATAGTGGTTAGTGACGCTGACTGTGGTGCCGGTGGACCTGGGTTCGAATCCCGAAGAAGGCATGGATATTTGTAAATGTATAGTGCCTTCGCGGCCCATGGGGGGTACTCTAAATAGCAGTCGTGCCGCAGGTTCTCTCGTAAAGTTGGTGGAAGGGGAAGAGCGATGGGAGGCCCTCCCTCAAAATTGGGTGGAACCGAGCCAAATCATACTGTTACCAGCATGTTGCTCAAAGCGAAAGCTAACGACAGGCATAAAAATCTAGCCAATCACCGCGATGAATTTCGTGGACCTTGATCTAGTTTTACTGTCAATCAGGTGGCATAAGTAACAACAACAACTTCATACCAGTAAATCTTTTCTTTTATCGTACAAAAACATTCGGCAGAAGTTTTTATAATCCAGTTTCAAAAACTTCAGTTGAATTTAGTTGTGTTTACGAAAAACCCTTAAAATGACTCTAATTTTTTTATTGTTCGAAACGTTAAAAACACTAATTTAATTTATTTTATTTAATAAATACTTGGAAAAGGAAATGGATATATATTACGGGAAAATATTCCGAATTTCACTTTAAAAATATTTCAAACAGATGATAAATTTCAAATTCTGATTCAGATTCTTCACAATGTCGTTGGATGAGGGAAAGCTGTGGCTGCGATGCGAGCTGTTGTTGTTTTTCTTATCACGTTCCCTGCTTCTTATCCGCTTCAAATATTTTTGCCGGACCTCCACGGAACTTGCTATCTCTGGAGACAGTCTTTGTATCTCTTTAAAAAAGCGGTTCATATTTTAGGGATAAAAAATGGGAAAAAATTTTCATACTCCATCAAGACAGGAAATTTATTGGGTTTTAGATAGTTGCTTTATTTATAGAGTTGTTTCCGTATTTTTTCCAAAGAATATTCTAAGAACCTTGATGCAATTTTATGCGTTGTAATAAAATGATATCCTGAGTTTCAAGGTAATCTATATTCAACGTTTTCAGTTAAAGCAGTGCTTCTCAAACTTTCAATACTTGCGACCCAATTTTCAATCATAAATTTCATCGAGTCCCCCTCCATACGATAACAATATATTGAATTCAATAATTATGTATTTGACGTAAAGCCACAATACGATTTTAATTTTATCCTGTTCAAATTATGAAGATAAGTATTAAATTTTATATATGACAAGCCCATGAGAGTCACTAGTAATAATTAATTTTGTTCCTAATTTAGTTTTGATAAATTAATTATCAAATACGTTGTGCAGTACTGATGCATTTTAAGTATATGTTGTAATGACTTCACACAGCTCTGGGATAAGCTATTTATTTCTCAGTAAGAAAATCATCAAAAAAAAAATATTTTATCACAATTAATTAGCAAAAGGGTCCCCAGATTTCGAGTCTCTTTCGCTGCAATGTCTCATATCTCTCGCATAAAATAATGTCCTCAATTGACACTCTAGAGGAAAGTCCTATACCTAGAATACGTAAAAAGGGTTCACACTCTCGGTTATTCCACACCAAGTCTGAGTGAGTTCGCTGGCTCCAAATCCGCCGTGCTCCTTCGCAATTTCCACCGTTCCAAAATCCGTCTTACTTCGCGGACTCAGGTATAGCTGTATCACCAGTCTTTAGCTAGAGGGACCTCCAATCCGGTTCCCTCACGTAAAGTTTCTCCGGTTCAGAATCCGCCGTACTTCGCGGACTCACAATCGTTTTCTCTATCGCTGAAGGGACCTCCCTGATCAATTCTCTCACTGAAGGGGCCTCCAAAAACGGTTCCCTCAAATCCAGTCTCTTTCGTACTCTCTCGCTCTCCTTATATACCTCTCGTCTCCCAGCATCTCTCGCCTCATAATTCCTTCTTTGATCTCTTGTTCTTAGGCCACCCCTGTCGGTCTCGGCCCATTTGCTCTCTTGGCCGTTGGGTGCCGATGGCTCGGTGCACATTGTAAGTTTTCAGACGCGCTGTCGTCACCGAATCGTGGGAAAACGAAAGCACAATGTTACGGTATCTCTTTTTGACGGTCCTGAGACAGTCTGGGAAAAAGGGTCTAAATCTTTGACCACCCAGTTACGAAATTCTTTCCCACCAATTAGGGAAATGTCTGGAACTTTCCCAACGTCTGTCGGCATCCATCTTAACAATTAGGGGAAAGCGACCGACTTCATCACAATGTAGTAGGAATATTAGTGGAAATGTGTTTTTTACTTTTATTATATCAGAATATATTTTGTTTTGCTTCCTTTCAGCAAATTTGTAATTTTTTAAATCTTTTATTTTCGACTTTTCAATATATTCGCGCCCCCCTTATAGGACTATCACGCTCCCCAAAGGGGGCGCGCCCCACAGTTTGAGAAACGCTAAGTTAAAGGATTTGTTGTGGGAAAACTGAAGAGATATAGAGTTTATTCCTTTATATATAGAGATATATAAGCATAACTCTACCGCCTCGTTTTCACATCACTTTACAGTTAATTTTTAATGCTTTGTTAAATTGATTTCAACCAACATTCTCGAATATCAATTAGTTCTACTTCTAACTCACTTTGAAATTAGTTCCTTTTTTTATTCAAGAAACAATATAAGCTTGAATGTTTTTGCAATACTCTCTATTTCGCTTTCTCTGTTGAAACGTGCTGCATAAGATAAGCAAACTTTCACATGTTGTACACAACCATGGCTTGTGGAATTAATTGGACCAAGCACAATCACGATAAATTAAAACTACATTTAAAGACTACCGTTTTATGCAAGAGAACAACATTCCACACACACATGTCATCCATAAAATTTCATTTTCAGAAATCATCAGATCATGATAAATAAGCACACACTCTACGGATACTTTTTAGAGAGCAAGAAAATAACTTTCTGCTATCTGCTGGTAATGGACAAGGACATCCTTCTGAACTACGTGCGAAAGACGTCGTCATTTTAGTGAGATACACAAAACAATGAAATCCGATATCTCTTGAAACAAACAACTTGCAAAAGTCAGTAAAAAAGGGGAAGAAGGATAATTTATTAAATATTTTGCTAGCTTATATATTTTAATTTACATCTATTTTTTTTTATGTTCCCTTTCTCTTTTACTTAAAATGTACTGCATACAATTTTTTTCTTATGAGCAAATTTCAATTGCGTGAGTGAGTGAATATTAACGTCGCACTGTTCAGCTACACGAGGGCTTTTGGCGACGGGCCTCGAAATTGGGAACCATGGTTAAGTGACGAGGACGACACCTGAGCAGGCACCCTTCTCTCCTAACTACCACACCACACCAACGGGAGGACGTTTGAACTCTCGACAGATTTAACGTGCATCACGGGTCTTTAGTGGTACTGGGCTCGAGCTCATGACAGGCCTGCCTTGATCCGATACCATAACCACTGGGCTACCGCAGCTCTAAAATCATTATTGCAGCTGTGTTTATTCCATGTCTCTATTTTGAGTTATTGCTCTTTATTCTATCTGCATCTTGTGATATAAATACAATACAAAAAATAAAAGTCTTTTTTTTTTTCAAATAGAAAATTTTTCTGCAATAAAACTATATTCTGCTTTCTTTAAAAAGCATACCTAATTTCTGCAACGCAATAGAAACCTATTTGAAAATACACATTGATCTTACCAACTTAACTCGTTTTTTCCCCTGTGTACATTGTGTTTCAGAGAGAGAGTTTTATCCTCCAGTACATAATATTAAAAATCAATCACTAAAAGTAGCATCACAAAAACTTAAAGTAGCAATCCTATCGAATGATTCCAGAACTTACGGATTTACGGTGTGTGATGAAGAGATTTGTACGTCTTATAACCCCTAGTGTTGGAGAAATTTTCTATGAGAAAAATATTTTACTTTTATAGTCTTTTAAGACTAAAGTAAAAAACAAAACAAAAAAAACAAAAAAAAACTGACATTTTATTGTGTCTTTCCATCTAAATTATACTATATATATAAATAATGTTTATTCTGTAAGTAATGCTCTTTTCTACTAGATTTGGAGCATATGTTTCGAGTCTATGAAAAAGGAAACTGGGAAACTAATGTTAATGATGCGTTGTGTATGTATTGTGGTCCGTGGCTTCTTTTTCGAAACTTCCAGCAACTTTGCGGCCTCATCCATATGCATGACGCTTTCCATTTGCATGACATCCGAGGCGAAGTAGGAAATTCTTATGAATAGAAAAGGAGACTCTTGCCCCTTCGTCTGGGTCAAGGGGCAGGGGAAAGGGAGGGAAAGTTTCAGAATTTTTCGAAAGAATTTTGCAGAGGAGAGTTGACCACTGTTGCAAATTTTTATGCCCAGACGTTGTTAAAATAAAAGACAGTTAGTAAAGGAACACTTTTGTTCTAAATTTTCCTCATATTAATTAAGTCTGAAAAGTAATGTTGATTCGAAAATTTTGGATATGTCAATCTTGATTTTCATATATTTTGGGTAGATTTTCTTAAATTTTCTGTTGTTCATAGAAGCGCAGTGGCGTAACATATAGCCCTACATCGTTTGAGGGCCCAGGATACTAGGGGGGCTCAAAGCCTGATGTTATGGCTTTGCAATTCCTTTGTAAGATTCGGCTTGGAGTCCAAAATCTGACTTTGCTAGGGGGTCCTAATATTTTCCGTTATACCATTGTAGAAGCAGGTGACCTTTCAGAGACTTTTATCAAAACTATTTCTTAAGAGTTTTCCTTGGATTTATGTAAAAAGGAAAATTCAATTCTTAAATGATATTGATCGTGAAAAAATTTAAAGATTGAAAAAGATAAAGATATTTACACAACACATAGTTATTATTCTGTTGACTTACTTAACTCGTCAGATATAAATTATGCACCAAAGATTCTTTCGTGAGATTCAATAGTTATAACCACATGTATGTATAAAAATAAAGACTTACCACAAGGTGGCCCATCTAGCAATGACTTAGGCAATTTATATTTACACGTCCTTGAAAAAAAAGGTGATATTATTGATAATGATTTTCTTATATTGAGATATATTAATGGTTTAATCAGTTTTGGTAAAAATAGAGTTCCTAAATATATTCATAATATTGATTTTTGTCCTAATTATCTGAACCTAATTAAAGCAAACAGTAACTCACGTAATACAGATTATCTTATTATTATTTTTTCCTTCTTACTTGTGTGTTTGTAGATTTCTGTGATAACAAAAACTTTAGATTTCATATTCTTAGAAATTATTTAGTCTTACCAATAAATTTTTGATGCACATTTTTTCTTATCTTTCAGCTCAGGAATATAGGCAAAAATTGGATAGATTGACACCTTAAAACAATTTTTAACCCTTCATTCCAAGTTCGTAATACAAAAAATTTTTAATGTATTACTGTGGCCTTTTAATTATGATCTATATTGTCGTATTATACTTCTATATTCATCAGAGAGTTAATTATTCCCCATTAAGGAGATTAATCAACTATGTAACCAAAATTAAACTACTCTGTTTCAATGCATCCCACAGCCGAATATTCATGAATATCTGATGAAAGGGAGGAAATTTTATGCAGCTACCCGAAAGAATTAGTTTCGAAGATCTCTACCGTAGGGCGTAGTACAGGGCATACTGGAAGCAGACTTACAAATCAGTACCTTCATCACTCAACATTTGCTGTAAATCTCAGAAATGTTCAAGGAGATCACGTGCTCAGCGTTCTTGCAATGTTCAGTTTAAAACGGAGGGCATTGTTGGTCAAATTTTATTGCTAAAATGCTGATACCCCAGTCCTCGCTTTAATGAAAATTTCGGACGTTGAAGTGGATGCGATAAAGTATCATCAATGTTCAAAACCTCTAAAAGATGATAACGAAATTTTTGGAAACCGGATCGCGTTAGCGATGCACCTTGAAAGAGGACAAAAATTATGAGTCAGTTGAAACAATTTGGGTGGTTGAGCTGCATGTTTAAGAGAACAAAGTTTTGAACGTGCAGGCTAGCACCTACGTCCAGCGTGTAGTTGCAGCGTTGGATATACTACGTTCAATTGTTCCTCACGTTCTGCGTAACCTCATCCGCTATTATCCGTGCAATTTGCCGCTGGTACAGCTGCTGTTAGCGCAAGATTTGGACGCCCGACACCACTTCGAGCTACACATTCTTGCTCATTTGAAGATCGATGCTAAATGGCTGGGGAATATCCTATAGAATAACGAGGCACATTTTCATTTCGATGCCAAGATGAATACTCACACATGCCACATCTGGGTTCCCCAGAATCCACTCGCTAGTTTTCAGGTTCTTTCCATTCCCCAAAGAGGACACTATAGGGGGATTTACGCCATCATTCATACTAAGCCTGTGCTTCTTTGAGGAGTTGACGCCATGAGATCCAGTAACAAGCTCCATCACCATCCAGCACTACACATCACTGCTAGAGAGCGAATTTGCCCCGGCTCTTCAAGCACGACAGTGACTTGCTCATACCATTTTCAAGCTCGACGGAGCTCCTCGGCACATTGAACGATGTGTTTAGACCAAGGATACTCAACCTTTTTTTCTGCTGGGCCGCATACATATGTCAGCCATTTCACGCGGGCCGCAACATGAGGATAAATGGGGAAGGGAGAAAGAGAAATGCTTTAAGATCAAGATAACATTGGAAATTTAAAATGTAGAAAATTGATCATAATAATATAATTCCTGTTTTGCTTTTTTTAATTATTATTATTATTTTTATATTTTTTATTTTTGTTACTGACAATAAATAAGAAGCATTTAAGAAACACTCCTTCAAAATTTCTGCATCAGTAAACGGTTTCATATGATTACTAATAATATAACAAACTACATGGGATGTCTTTGTTACCGCTGTGATATTACCACTGACAAAACACTTTGTTGCTGTTGCAAGGATTATTTAAAAAAAGCCTATTTATCACCTCTTGTAAGAGATCTTCGAGGAAAAGTGTCATCGAATGATTCCTGTTTATTGGTATTTTTTAAATACAGCACTTTCGTGACAAATCAAACAACTACTGATCCATGTTTGTTTTTCGCTACAAAATAGTCAACTTCCCAAACGTCTTGAAACGATATATTTTCTTCGAATATTTTTTTCTTGCAAGATATGAAAGATAGTTAAAAATCAATTCCACCCACTGTTCATTCCACCTGTTGTCTGTAATTACTAACCGTAACTGTTCCAAATAGAAAAAGACTATCAATTCGTACCTGTACGATGCCGAAAACAAAAAACAGAATTGATATATATTTATTGACAAAGAATTTCCCACCAATTTTTTTATACAATTTTCTTAAATAAGTAAATTTCTCAAAACAATGAGTCATGGCTGGGCCACTGAAAATGGCTCGGCGGGCCGCAAGTTGAGTATCGCTGGTTTAGACTATTTTCAAATGATATTTCACTGAGAAACGTGCCACCTGCCACCCTTTTTGTCTTGTGTTGGTGCTCCGCTCTCCAGATCTCAATTTGTCGAATTTACTGGCTGTTGGAGCATCTGGAAGATCTGGTTGATCATAAAAACCCATCCACTTTAACTGATCCGGTGAGCTGCTTGTCACTATACAAGACGGCCTTGTACAACGTTACCCAGCACTCACTTTTGACCCACTGTGCATCATGCCATCTTGCGACTTCACTGGTTGCTGACATCAAAGACCGTCTTGTGGAACACGTGTTGCTTAAGTCACAGTTTATACAGATCTTATAACACTTTTCATTGTCTTTATGCTGTAAACGTCACCTAGTGACAATGTTTGAAATTAGTTTTTTGCACTGCTGCATAAAATTCCTATCCTTTTAGTAAGATATCAAAAATATTTCAGTTTTTCTGCTACCTAGTTTCTGCTGCAGGGTGCTTTGAAACAGGGAATTTTAATTTTGGTCACTTTATACAATAGATATATATATATAATTAGATCAGTGACGTAGCTAGTACTGAATGGGCCCAGTACCAAAATTCCTTCGGGACCCTATTTTAGGTATGAAAGTCCTGTTAGCGGGACTGTAGTTACACATGTCGGAGCCCTTGTAGCTTCTGCGCCCCATTTCTTTGATACGGCGGTAGCTACGTCCCTGGTATAGATCAAAATACACTGGTGTGCAAAACTTAAGCAACAATGTAAAAATTTAGCAGATAGCCATGAAATTGCAGTAAAGGAGGTCTGGAGATCAGTACAGTGAACACATAAGTCAGTAGAAACGTCATGCGTATGCAAATATCAGGAACAAAACGTCAGAAGCGATGTGAGCGTACGCAAAAAGCGTGATGTCGGCTCGCACTGCTCAACAGTAGAATAAAATGAAGGACGGAGACGCAATTCAACATATTCGCTGCAAGTGCCAGTGAGTCAGTTCGTGAAATATGGCTAGAAGAAATCACCTGGACGACTTCACACGTGAAAGAATGATCGGAAAGCTGGAGGAGGGGCGTACTGTCACCAGTGTAGCTGCAGAGTTCGGAATCAACAAAAGTGTCGTTTCGCGCGCTTGGAAAGCGTTCCAAACCACAGGTACAGCTGTTAGAAAGGTTGGTGGTGGTCGCCGAGGACGACAACTGCAAGGGATGACCGATATATCATCCTGCAGGTGAAAAGAGGTCGACAGCAGTCAGCAAGCGCCATTGCTCAGAAACTCTGTACAGCAACGGGTCGACAAGTGTCGTGGTTTACTGTGGCCAGACTCCTTCACAAAGGGGGCCTGTTCGCCAGCCGTCCTGAACGCTGCCTCCTATTGAAAGTTGGCCACCGAGGCCACCGTTTACAGTGGGCCAGAGAGCACAAAAACTGGACAACTGATCAATGGAGTCGTGTCCTCTTTACGGATGAGAGTCGGTTCAGTACCAGAAGCGATTCTCAACGCGTTTTGATTTGGAGAGAGATCGGGACCCGGTTTTATCCCAGTAACATCAAGGAAAGACACCATTACGGTGGTCCTGAAGTTCTTGTCTGGGGAGGCATTATGCTGAACGGACGAACTGAGCTTCACATTTTCGACAGAGGGTCTGTAACCGGGGATCGCTATTGTGAGGAGGTACTTCTGCCCCATGTGCGTCTTTTCCGAAGTGCCATTGGCCCAGACTTCATTTTTATGGATGACAATGCACGGCCACATCGCACTCTTGCTGTTGAGCAGCTGCTGGAAAGTGAAGATATCACTCGAATGGATTGGCCAGCGTGCTCCCCAGATTTAAATCCCATTGAACATGTGTGGGATGCTTAGGGGAGACGTATTGTCACACGCTTACATCATCCGGAGAACAACCAACAACTCAAACAGATGTTGATTGAGGAATGGGCACTCCTACCTCAAGAAATGTTGCACCAGCTGGTTCTGAGTATGCGGAGAGACGGTGCGAAGCAACCATTGTAGTAAGGGGAGGACATATACCATATTAAGGAATATCTGCTTGTTGTTCTTCCTGTTGGATAGACAATCATGAGTCACGATACTATGCGTTCAATAAAGCTTGTTTTTGTTTGATTCCATACCGTATGCGTTGTATTCCTTTTTCAGCGCCGATGCTTTCGTCATCCTTTACGTACATAATACTCTCCCTCATTTCAGAATTTCAAGTCTCTCAGATGATTTTTCGTGAAGTTATGGCAATAAACCCACCTGTTGCTTAAGTTTTGCACACCAGTGTAGAATAGCCACAGTCAGTAGCGCACACAGGAATTTTTCAAGGGGGAGGGGGGTTCCGGGATCGAAAGTTCAGCAATCTTGTATCATGTTCCTTTTGATTTTATCGATTTTCGGGAACAAAACACAGTAAAAAACTAATTATTGAATAAATAATTAGCGTTAATTAATAAAATTAATCATTAATAACAAATACATAATTAAATTTTACCTACTATATACTTAGAATTATAATCAATCGGGAAAAATCAAGGGCTTTGGGGGGCCCGGACCCCCAGGACCCCCCCTTGTGTGCGCCACTGGCCACAGTACTACTATAGCAGACTCTCAGGCAGTGGCGTAACATGCGCTCTCGCATTGCGGGGGGGGGGAAGGGTTCTAGGAGGCCCAAATCCTAATTGACCCCTTTTGTAAGATCCGGCTTGGATCCCAAAACCTGACTTTGCAGGGGCACTAATCATCTCCGTTACGCCACTACTCTCGGGCTTAGTACTATGTTAGGCTCAGGATATACTTTCAGAAAGTCAACTAATTATATTATTGAATTGGTAATTTGTAGCATTAAAACTAATATTAACAACTTTAGAGAGTTCTATCAGTTAAGCAGAGCTTATTACAAATTTTATCACAATGCCGTGCAAACTTATGTGGAGTACCACAAATTAAGAGAGGAAAAAATATACATCGAGGAGAATACATTAAAAAACTCAGAAACAAGGCTGTGAAATAGTATGTTATGTGAGTTATTCAATAAAGCAATACGATATATATAAAGGAAACCGTGTTTATAAGTATCGGAATATTTAAAGTCGAATACCTTTGAAAGCGCAATCTACTAGCTTCAATATTGATAGTTAAAATATTACTTAAAAAACATTTGTGCATCCTCAACTCTTTCCATTTCAGTCACACACACACACAATATTCTTAAAATATTTCTATACTAACCCTTTTTAAAATCCATGGAAATTTGAAAAATTTAACTTTTTGAAAGAGTGGTTTACCGCGGCTCGGTGGTCTAGGGGTATGATTCTCGCTTTGGGTGCGAGAGGTCCCGGGTTCAAATCCCGGCCGAGCCCTAATATTTTACTTTCTCTGCGCAATTCATCGAAAAATGAAAATTTGCTCCTGCAGCCACGATCGTATTTTTTGTTCCACTTCTTGACTCAGCTGATTTTTGTTTGCCCAGTACTTTTTTTTTTTCCCCTCGGTTATTCCGAAACAGATCTGTGTTTTTCTTCGTTCGGAAAATTTCCCTCTTCCTCCCACCCGAAGCGAAACCACCTTCTCACCCGAAACTAAGTAGACTACTCCAAACGCATTCCAGTTACGAAAGGTAAGCCAAGCTGTAAAACAAGTGCATTCATAACTGGCGGGTATCAACAATAATCTGTTGATCGCTCTTTGGCGAGTTGCAAACAATTTTTCAGTGCATAAAAATTTAACACGGAATTTTTGATTTTTTCAATTCCGATTTAAGCTCTTTTCAGGCCTTGGACGCCAAAGATCTACAGGCCCCTTTGACACTGGCGGATGGAAATTTATAAACAGAAAATCTGGTTAAGTCCAGGTTATCCGGGCCCCTGGGCCTCCAATGGATAAACCGGCACTGGAGCGGAATTCAAAACAGAAAAAAAAGTTCTTTATTCTTTTAACTTGATTTAATTTAAATCTTTATTTTGTTTTGAAATTTTTATTAATAAAAAATATTATATTCGTTTTTGATATACTAATTTTAAAAAAAGTTGGGCTAAAGTTTATTTACATCACATTATAGCTTTTGTTATATCTTTGCCATACCTACTTTTAAAATGTGACTAAAATATAACAAATAATTCTAGTTATCGCTTATGGCAAAGAAACTGTTTATAAAATCATGGTCTTTATAGGTGTAATAAATTTAGTTGAGTTTGATCAATTTATACATATAAATTAATGGAAGCAATTGGTAGTTTCTAAATATCCGGTAATATTATTTTATTGAAATAAATTAAATGAACAACAAATAAATTAAGCTAATGCTGTATCGTGCTGATCTTTTAAAAGTCCCCTACATATCTGAAACGGACTGTTTATAAACAATGCACTTTGAAGAAACACGACCTCATAATTCTGAATCATCGGCGAGTGTGATGAGGACTATACACCCTTCGTTAGTTCACTCTTCAAATTTCCACACCACGCCAACGTTAGGACTTCAAGATTCAACAGATATAATGCGCTTCTTTGACCTTCTGGATCTTTAGTGGGATTATAACTGGATCGAAGGTCATCAAAATTCGACAGCAAACAAGCTCGCGAGAGTGACCTCTCGACTTTCGTGGATACATTTCAGAATTAATATTGATTGTTGAATGAAAAATTAAAGGAAAAAAAAAGGAAAAAAACACCCTTTTTTAGTTAATCGAACTAAGTTGTGTAACTTAATATTTTAGTCACCAAATCTTGAAATGGGAAATCGTTAATCCTGATGATCCTGGTCAGGACAATGGAACAAAATTATTAAATTATTGTACTGTCATCGGTCCTGGACAAGTGAGCAAAATTTCGAATTAATCTGACTTTTTAAAGTGGGTAAAAATTGAATTCAAAGATTCATACAAGTGAAGCTTACAAAAGGGTGTTAAATAAATAATAAAAAAAGATAAGGTAGAAGCGAGTGCTTCAATTTGCTTCTCACAGGAAATTACCGATTAGCGATGCTGATTGCAAAAATGTAGATATGTAGCCTTTCTGTTTTGGATAGAGTGGGTCCCGTAGTTGAATCCCCTTAACTGATTTTTCCCTTTGTATTTACTTTTTCAATTAAAAAATGACTAATTGTGCTTTGACTCAGAAATGTAACTGAACTTAATTTTAATCTCTTTAAAAAATATTGCTTGTAAGGCAAAACGAGTACAGTTTGAATAGAATTTTAAATCATTGCTTCTAAAAGGTTTATTAAGGATTTAAAATCGAAATTACAATCTTAACCTGAAGTATAAAAAGACCTTTACGAAATATCTCTCGATAGTGAAATTGATGCATAACAAGTAATATAATTTTTTTTAAAGTCAATTCCTACTTAGGTGAACAAAGAAATTTTTTTATTTTAGTTAATTAAATTTAATTAATCAATTAATATTTGAAAACAACTTTTTACATCAAGTATCATCCAAGTTTTAAAAAATGTATTTAAACTTAGTGGATTAAAAAAAAAAAAAATACCAAAAAAAAATTGTTTGAAAAGCCTACGGGCGCCATCTGTTGCAGCTAGTTTGAACTTCGTCAGTGAGTGAGTGAGTGAATATTAACGTCGCACTGTTCAGCTACACGAGGGCTTTTGGCGACGGACCACGTAATTGAACTTCGTCAGAAATAACCCAGAATAAGTTTAAAACTAAAAAATAAAATTTAAATAATGAATTAATATTTGAAAAAAACTGTGAAAGCACATCAAGTGTCATCCACTACAAGTTAAAAAAATGTATTTGAACTTGAACGGATGAATAAAAAGTATTTTATTAACGATTAAAAATTTGGGAGAGAGTGAACTAACAGAGTAGGAGATGACAAACGGAACAAAAGCCCGTGAGTGCCTCGGGTAAGTAGATAACTATTTTAGTGAATAAATTTTTTGAGATCCCTAGCATATTCCGTAAAGTTAATGTTAACTATTCCTAGCAGATTTCTTCAATGCTAAAGAATGGGATCCAAACTTGGAATATTTTTTCAAATAGGAAGGTTCTCCAAGATCGATAATATATTTTAGTTTCTCTATCCTATTGATAGAGCAGAAAATTTTATCATACTATTCATTTTTATTTGAGTTTTGATCCATTTTTGCTAGTATAAAATGTGTCTCTCTCAAATTTTCTCCTATGCCGTGAATCTAAATGAATCATCCCTTTATATGCTGAAACGAAAAAATTAATTATTTGAGGAATATTTTGAATTTTTTTTTACTTTGAGTTTGAAAAAATATTTGAAATTTTTTTTGTGAAAAATTGCTATAAACAGATGCAGGAATTACACTCTTGCAAATTTTTATGAAAATTTAGTTATTTTTCTACGTTTAGTGCAAGCTCTCCTACATTCAGTGAAAACAGACTTAACAATGAAGAAAATAAAATAAAAGGAATAGGTGAAAACAGAACCGGTATCCCTGATATTTAAATCGAATTTTAAAATATCGTAAATGACACTTCCTTTTGTAGATATTAGGAATCACGTCAAACACACGCACACACTGGACCAGTCTTGACTTGCTTTAGACCAGTGGTCTTCAAACTGAGTTCCACGGAACCCGAGGGTTCGACGAGTCAAAATAAAAAATCGCAAAGAAAATTATAAATGCATGGGAAAATTGGATTCACGTTTTTTATGGACTGGATTGAAAATCCATTTCATTTCTTCAATAAAAATCAGGATTTATTACTGATATAATAAGGTTGAACTCTCAATGGATTCTGTGTTAAAATACAGATATGAATGAGAAAATCTTGATTTTTGGTTAAAAATTTACATGGAATAAATGTCCTCTAAAATGTAAATTTTAGTAAGAACAGATCCTAAATTTTAGGTTGCAAATTCATGCAGAATACACAGGATATCTCCCACATCTATAAACATTTTAATACCATTTAGAACAGTGGATTAAGTGAAAAATGTTTATGTGGTACAAAAAAGTATAAAACTCTCTCTCTCTCTCTTTATTAAACGCAGATTAGGATATGTGACTGTTGATAAATTCAATAGACCTATACTTTGATAATTTGTGTAAAAAAATGCAAGTACGTATCCCAGTTACTAGTTATAATGTATGTCTAGGTGATATTTGGAGCACACACATATTAATATTATGAATGAATAAATTAGACATTATATAAAAAATTTTTAATAACAAATACAACGTTTTTCATTAATTGTCTTTACATAAAGTACCTATAATATGTTGATCTATTTTAAATATTATTTCATGATATATTCTCCTAAGAGAAAGAGAGAAAGAATGGGACTCTCTCCCAGAACACTTTTTAATTCTAAGGGTTCCGTGAGTCAAAAATGTTTGAAGACCACTGTGCTTTAGCATTCACATTTTGGACCAATTATCTTACGATTTTATACGATTTTTTTTTTCTAAAATATGTTTTTTTCATTAAATAATTTTATACCACAACAAAATTTGCATGATTTATCAGTATTTGTGTATGTAATGGATCAATTAGGTATAAATATCATGTGGAAAATGACGTTCACGGTTGACAATACTATTTTAACACATGTAAGTTGGATTCACAAATTTTACGAAATACAAATTTAACAAATATTTTTCCCTATCTGAAAGGATTCATTCTATTCTTAAAAAAGTATTTGTTACTGTGTTTCGTTATTTTGATTGCTTTAAACAAAAATAATGAAGAAGAAAAGGCTTCCAAATTATTTTTCAGTTTCATTTCACTTTTACGGTGGCATAGTTTTACGAGGTTTTAAAGTTGCATTTTATTGATGCAGTAACTTTTTCATTCCCCAAGTAGTTTTGTTCTTTCAATCACGCATCTTTACACGGTTATGAAAAGAGACGATGTTTCGCAGACTCATTATGGCAGCAGCAATAAAAAGATTTTGACAGGACTTCTTTCTTTCTTCCTTTCTTTGTTTTTTTTAATCATTGTCGAAAGCAGTTTTTTAAACTTACATGCTTAAGAAGGATGGGTTCTCTTTTCAGAGATTATGAATAGAGAACCCAGAGTTGTCAGTTATGAAAATGTCTCTTTTAAATCTTAATTCATAAAATGAAACAAGAAAAGGCAATACTGCTTCATCCACTAGGCTTATTAAACTGAGATATTCTGATCCTTCCAAAGTTAAGCTTTTTGTAAAATATTGTGGCTGTGGTAGCCGAGTGGTATAGGTATCGGATCGTGGCTTGCCTTGTCACGAGTTCGAGCCCAGTACCACTAAAGACCCGCCGTGTAGGGCAGCGATGCACGTTAAATCTGTCGAGAGCTGAAACGTCTTCCCGTTGGTGTGGTGTAGTAGTTAGGAGAGGGGGTGCCAGCTCAGGTGTCATCCACGTCACTTGACCATGGTTCAAAATGACGTGGTCCGTTGCCAAAAGCCCTCGTGTAGCTGAACAGTGCGACGTTAATATTCAATCAATCATCATTTGTAAAATATTCGGACATGTAAGAGTTTGTGAGTGAGGACTGGAAGAGGCCCCTAAAATGTCTACAGGCATTAGTGTTCGCAGACTTCATCCATCTTTGAGTACACAGCGACATTTGTAACAAAAAATGGAAATTTTTCACCCAAATTTTCAGAAGGCATTGTGCAATCCAAAGGAATTCTTAAGAACACACATATACAAAAAATAAATAAAAACTGAATCGCATAACATGGCGCCCGGGGGGGGGGGGGGGGGGGGGAGCCGCGAGCCCGTTTCTGTTCACAAGAAGACATAACTTTTTTAAAGATAATCAGAAAATTCTCTCGCCCCCTTGTGGTGCTCACTTCAGACAAACTTCCTTCTGAAAAGAATTTCCTTTTCGTAGACTGGCATTATCTTTCGTTCCATGACAAGAGCCAACACTGAGATCGATTCCGGTTGACGACACAAATTTTTTTCAGAAGACTATATTCAGCGGGAGAGTCTGGCCTTGGCGAACAAAAGAATTCGGCCTTCGAGTAAATAGGATTCCTTGTGGCGGATGAGACATCAGCGGTTATTTTTTTCCCATCATTTTTTGCTTTTCTTACTTTTTGAAGGGGATATATTTGTTCAATAAATATTCCTCTAGAGAGTTACATACAGAAACGTCTTAAGACTTCTTGAGGCCCTGGGATCCTACACAAAAAAGTAGGACCCACCTATGACTCTTAAAAGTAGACAGTACATAGTATACGCGTAGCCAGATACTCGTACAAACACAATAACCCGAAACAAATAAATGTGCATAACTTACAATCGCACAAACCGGCTCGATCGACTGCCGCCTTTTGACCGGATGAGTCATGAGGGTGCGTGGTGGTAGGCCTAGGTCTGTACGTGGCCGACGGTCATCCCAAGTAGCCAGTTGAGACATGTCGTCTAAAATTATCAGTTATTCGAAGAATACAACCGGAAAAAACATCTGACCGTTGAACAGTGCCGGTTTATCCTTTGGACGCTCGGGGTGGGCTCCCAGGGGCCCGGATAAGCTGGACCTAACCAGATTTTCTGGTTATAAATTTTGATCCTCTAGTGCCAAGGGAGCCTGTAGCCCTTCTGCACCCAGGACCCGAAATGAGCTTAAATCGGCACTGCCGTTGAAATTAATCGAATTATGATTTTATTAAGCTTGAGTCGAGAACGAAACGAGGCCCCTATTGCGGCTGAGGCCCTGGGCCCAGTTGGCTCATACATTAAGACATGCGTGGTTGTATAACAGGCTGAATAAACTAAAGAAGAGAAACATCATAATTGAAACCATCCTCAAAAAACAAGGACAGCTAGAATATCTCACATCGGTTGAAGACTTTCAAATTACGCTTAAGGTATCCGACTACGTTCGGAACCGTGATTTTAAAAAAGTGCATAAATGGATAATTTTCATGATATTTAGAGTCATTTAGATTAGAATACATGTATAAAATTGTTTTAAGGACACATTTTGACAAAAAAAAATTATTTAAATACAATATTTTGGCAAAAAATTCTTAGAATAATCTTTTTTCAAAATGTTCTCCTTTTATAAAAAATGCTTCTAAAATAATATTTCGCGCGCGCGCTTATATAAAGTAAAGACTTCTCCAGAGAGTCTGAACTAGGATTTTTGAAAAAAATTCACATTATTTTCAGAGTTACCACCAACTGAAATAATTATCGGCGTTTTTTTCTTAAAATTGCTCCCCTCTATTGTCGTAAAATATGGATAAACCCATTTCTAAGTTATATATTTCAAAAATTCTAGTTGAGCCTCTATAGAGAGGTCTGAGCTATATACAGGCAAAATATTATTTTAATAGAAACATTTTTCACAAAAGGAGAATATTTTGAAAATAGTCATTCTATGTTCATTTTTTGTCAAAATATTGTACTTAAATAATTTTTTATTATAATACTATTCTTAAAACAATTTTATATACATTTTCAAATCTAAATGACACTAAATATCATAAATATTATCCATTTATATGCTTTTTTAAAATCGCGGTTCCGAACGTAGTCGGATACCTTAAAGTGTACCTATCCAAATTTCCTACACGACGTCATGAGGTTTGAATTGAAGAATGATCTCTCTCCCGTCAGCTGCAAGTCAGCAGGCTATTGGGCATTTAACAGTCATTCATCTATTTTTAAAGGAAACATATTGGATTTGAGAAGAGTTCGATGAATTCAGAATTCTGAACTGATTGCGTCCGTTACATCATTGGTGTAACCAGGGGCGTAGCTACCGCCGTATCAATGATACGGGGCCCCCAACATATGTAAGCAAAAAATGGTGAAACATTAAGGGTTCCCAAAAAAATGGCCCCAAGAAATTTTCGATACAGGGTCCGTTCAGGGCTAGCTACGCCAGTGGGTATAACATAACATTGAAAGTTCATATGAAGAAGGTAGAATAAATAGTTAAGAAATGAAAGAACTATAAAAATCTGATAATATTCTCAAGTACATTATATGAAAAAAGCTAGAAATGAAAGCTTTTTAAAAGATATTTTTTTACACTTCTTGAAAAAAAAAAGTCAAAAAGTAATAATTAGAAGGAAAATAAATTTTATACTTCTTAAAACAATAGTTTAAAATAAATGTATTGAATAAAAAGTACATATATCGCTTTTCGAAGTATAGTGCTAAATAGTATACTAACAAGTTTAGTTTAGTGAAAGGACA
This sequence comes from Trichonephila inaurata madagascariensis, assembly GCA_019973955.1. NCBI lineage: Eukaryota > Metazoa > Arthropoda > Arachnida > Araneae > Nephilidae > Trichonephila > Trichonephila inaurata. Next base: position 1,137,880 of record BMAV01028243.1, read on the forward strand.
GAAAAAAAGCATTTTACTATTTTTACGTTTTGTGATATCTGCTCGAGTGAAAACAATCTTGTTCAATAATTTGTTCACATGATTTAAATAAACTATATTTTGATTTAATTCGAATCACTAAATCTAAGTTAAATTATGTCCTTTTTTAAAATTGAAACCCAAATGAAATTTTACTTTCATCATGCTTGGTTTTTTTTGTATGCATGTGTGTATAGTATTTTCTTTTTATCTTAAAAATGTACCGAAATACATTAACAGACAACAGTTAATTTATTGAACTCTTCTGTGATAAGGTAATAGTTTTTTATCGAATACACATAAATTAATAATTTTTTTCCGGAAGTCTTTTTGTGCTTTTCTCAGCTGTATTCACCCATTTCCTCTGCTTTTTAATAATTTTGATACTAATAATCTGTTTTTAGTAGCGCAGGTGCAAAACCTTGCCACTTTACCGGATATTGGCGACCTGTTGAGACATTGGAAAGAGCTTTTGGCGACCGAACGTAACTTTTTACTTTCCTGTAACCCTACTTTACGGCGTGTCTCTGGCATTTTTTTACCTTCAACTCATTTACAACTTGTTTCACGTCATGTTCTAAACAAATCGTTGTAATTTTAAATCGTTAATGTGTGAAACGAAAATCTTGTTCAACGCTCTTTTCTTTTGGATACATTTGGAATAAAAGACATGATTAAATAAGAAAAAGTTTTTAATTGGATTCTTTACCTTTCAACCGATCCATACACGTTGGATTATTTTGTACTTTTCAAGTTGTTACAGTGTTTTGCGCGAAATAATCTTCACCAGTTGATTTGTTCGGGGCGTTACCTATGTGTCCTTGATACTCTTATTGGTTACCTGTGCTGTGCAAAGTATTCTTGAGTAAGTAATAAACTAATTTTTAACATGAAAATCATTTTAATTATTATATTTTATGTACTATAAAAATTTTACGAGCAGTTACGTGTTCTAATTGTCTTTAAAACGATTGTTGAAATAGATTCAGTGATACAGGCAGAAAAAAATTCGAAAAATTATTTCAAAAGAAAAATAAGGGTTCTGTATTATTATTTCTTTAATATTAAGCGAAAGGCCGTATTTATTGGAAACCGAACTATTTGTAATAGTAAATGTTTTGGTATAAAAATTTTATTTTGTGTCATCACATCAAATACTCATTGCGAATGATATTTGTCGTTCATCGCAGGTTTAAGATCCAATTCACGTGTTTTTATTATTATCACAAAAGTACTTCGACCCCTGACATTTTATATTGACACTACTACTTCGTGGATTTTCACCTGTACTCGTTACCATGGAAACTGTTGATATTATTATCATTCTGTGTGTGTACTGTTGTGTGATATTAAAATAAGCTGATATTCTAAGATCAAAATTTATAAATATTGATATTTAGAGTACTCCTTGTACTTTAAATATGCTCTTAGTATTAATAATACTTATCAAATTTTAAATGTTTTTGTTAGTTTATTCTTATTTTAAATTAGGTTTTCCAAATATATTCAATCTGAAACAACTCTGTCATAAATTTTGCAATTTCACTATGATTAGCCTCAGTGAGGTCTATTTATAATAATTCCACTTATTTAAATGCTGCTCTGTAGATTATAGGAATTGTGTTATTGTGAACAAATTTTTGTCGAAGATGAATCTTGAATATTTTTAGTTATTTTAATCCTTTTAGTTTACTTAGTATAATCTATCACACAATGAATACTCTTCACTAAAGAAAGAGGGAAAATAACTATAACTGGAAACATCTTCATTTGGAATGAATAAGAGTTAGTTTTTAAAAATTGAAGATTAATTTTGAAGATGTGCTACTTAAACTTCTAGGAACTTAATTTCATTGTACAAAAAGTTATATGAAGTAAGGGAACTAGATTGGAAAAGTAAAGTGTATTAAACATATATTTTTAATGCTTGTAATATGATGTTAGTCATTACTTAAAATGTTCTGTTGGAATGAACACAGCATTAAAATCAGTTTGTCATTTAATGTATGACAGGGTGTTAAGTTTTTGATTTGAAAATTATTTTGTGTGTGATTTTTATTAAAGATTAAATGTTAAGGTTTTTATCCATCAAATACCTCAATTTATTTGTGAACTATGGTTTAATGTACCATAAATTATAAATGTAAATTCAGGGGGTAGATAGACTGTTCTTTTGAAACCTAACTGAGGAATACTACAAAAGTTTACAACAGTATGTTCAAACATGTTTTTTTGTGAAAACTAGTTTTTTTTACCAGTTAAAGTTTTTAAAGTAACATTGTGAAACTGTGGTAATTGTGGAGTTTTTCTTTTCGAGGTGTAAATTTTTTTGGGGGGTAATTACAATTTTTTGATGTATAAAAGAATTATCAAAATATGAAACACAATGACATAAAGACTACAAATAAAATTTCTGTAAATATCTGCCAAACTTAATGTACATAAAAAGTAAAAAATAAGATTTTTATCTGTAATATTTTCTCTATATTATTTACTTTCAAAATTCATTCTTTATGTATTTCTACTCAATGAATGGAATTTTTTCCGTTATACGATTTCTGTTTTGTATTAAATTGTGAGCGTCACAGCTAAATGGTCATGGTCAAACTCATGACTGTCAACAGTGTAGATTTAAGCTTATTTTGGACCCTGATCACAAAAGATCTACAAGCCTCCTTGGCACTGGCAGATCAAAATTTATAACCAGAAAATCTGGTTAAGTCCAGCTTATCCGTCCAATCCACCCTTAACGTCTAGTGGATAAACCTGCACTGATTGTCAAGTCATAAGTTTGAGTCCTAGTGCCATTGAAGATCCACTGTGTAGAGGGGCTGATGCACTTTAATTAATGTCATGGTTTAAAGTCCTCACATGTTGGCACGTTATGGATGTTTGGTGAGTAGAGTGCTCGTTCGGATGTCCTTGTTACTTGACTAAGGTTTAAAACTACAAGTTCTATCTGGATTACAATGCTAATAAAAATCAAACCAAATTTATATTACTTGGTGTGTTATTAAGCATCTAAATTTTTATTAAAAACTTAATAATTCATATTATAATTAATGTAATGGGAAATGCAATGAAATTATGTGTGTGGGAACAGAGGAGTTAAATGCTTATAATCCAGAAAGCAGTAATGAATAAGTAAAATACTTAATAATAATAAAAAAAATACTAAATATATTTGTTTCCTACCCCTTTCAAATTCCTCCTATACACTAAGAAATTTTCTTTTTAGAATAAAATTGCTCATTGATGTTTTCATCCACTTGTTTTTTAAAATGCAAACCACTCCCGTAAAAGAAGTCAATATATGACACTGTTTTCTTTTATAAAACTTGCATTTATTCTTTTAAAATAAGTAATTTAAAGTTCTGCTATTAATTGCAACTTGGTACAAATATATATTGATTATGTCATGGATTGATTAGAATTCATTGCTATTCTTTAAATATTTAGTACAGATGACACTTTTTAAATTTGTTACTGTTCGAATCTCTTAAATGTATTAGGTTGTGTAAATATATTTGAAATAATATAAAGTTATTTATAGAGAAGATATGACACACAACTTACTTTTATTCATTACACTTCTAAAATATTTTGTTTTGATTATATGCAAGGATGTTTCTTTATAACAAGGATGTTTTCTTTTATATTCTGAATTTTCCCAAAAAATCAATTAAAATTAGAATTTCTGCTTTGAAACATTCTCCCTCGTATAGACTGTTTCAATGAAAGCTATTTTATTAAATTAACTTTCACTTTCTTGACTTGTGGTTGTGTTGTGGTAAGATAGTATATATTTGTCATTGTAAAATATATTAGAAATTTTGAAAACCTCTTTATTTACATCCATTAGTTATTTGTTTTGATTTTTAATATGAGTGTGGCATATGCAATCTTATGAAACAAACATTTTGTTTGATCTGAACTATTTTTTTTTAAATAAAATTTGTAATTTCTTTATGAGTATTTCATATTTAGATAAGAACTTGAAAGAAAAGAATGCTAATTTTTTCCATTATATTTCATATTAAATCAAAAGTAAATCTGCTTAAAATGATTAATAATTTTATAATTTAAAAATCTCAGCAAGAAATTCAAAGTTTTTAAATGAAAAACTGACTTGAGTTTCTAAAAAAAGTTATCCAGCCATAGTCCCAAGAACCTGAGAACCATTAATGTATTATGTAAATGTTTATGGTTGGCAGAAAAGGCAAGAGAATTGCAAATTTTGCACTCTTCCATGAATACATTCGTTTAGTTATTTTTTTAAAAAAATTTTGAAGGAAAATGTTCCACCCTATATGCCTCTATTTTAAATAATTGCTTCGATCAAAAAATTAGTCCCTACCATCAACTGCTAAGTATTTATTTCGTTAATTAGTGGTGTGGTAGCATATCAACTATATTAATTATTAGCATATTAAATTTTTTTAAATGTAAATTCACATTATTAAATATTTCTCTGAATTCTATAAGTCATTTTTTCTTAACAATGTATTTCCTTCCAACTATTTACTATAAGTGTGCTCACTTTAAAGTTCAGTTTTTTAAACTCTTACAAATAAAATTATCCTTTCCCTCAATTCTATAGTGTAAATTTAAATGCATTAAAGAACTGCTTTTTCGCAAATTGAATGAATGAATTTTTTACATTTTTCGTGACTGCAACAGTGTGCAGAAAATTTATTTACTTTGATGTGTGTGTTGGCAATGATAAAGATGTTAAAAGTCATGCTATAGAAAATTATTATTGGTTTATTAACTAGTTATCATACAGCGTCATTTAGGTCATGTTCGGGTTTCATTGATCCTTTTACAATCAATATGAGCTTTCAAAATTTATTGGAATATCGCCGAGATCGTATCTATTCGAAGAGAAGTGTTGTTACTTATGCCACGTGATCAACAGTTACATCAGACCAAGGTCCACGAAATTCATTGCGGCTAAAGGTTGGATTTTACGCCTGTCGTTGCCTTAACTTTGAGCACCATACATGTGACAGTACGATTTGGCACGGTTCCATCCCAACTTTGAGGGAGAACACCCTGGGGAGGTGGCCAGGGGCCTCCCACCTCACTTCCCCTTCCACCCACCTCACGAGAGAATTTGCGGGTCGACTGCTATTTAGAATACCCCCATGCAGAAAAGGCACTATACATTTACAAACTTCCATGCCTTCTCTGGGATTCGAACCCAGGCCCTACGGCACCGCAGTCAGCGTCACTGACCACTATACCGAATGGGAAGAGAAGTAATGTATTCTATGTAGGTGCTTTCTCTTGCTGCATATTTATTGGGTATCCTTTCCCAGAATCGTTAGCTCCAGTAATGTTACTCACAGTTCGATCAGTTGCATTTTTGCTTGAGTTTTAACACTTTTACTAGCTGCATGGCCCGGCGTTGCACGGGCTTTCTCTACTTTTATAAATTTTCCCTTTCCTTTACAAAATCAGCACTTCTAATACTTTTTTTCAAAATGACTCCCCCTCCCCCCATCTCCTCCACTTAGCCCGGCTTTGCTAGGAAACAAAAAACTTAAAGAAAAAATGCTTAAATATTTCTCGTAAAAAGAAGAAATTTTAAAATGAAATTCAACGAGATTCGAGTTTTCCCAAAAATTGTCGTATGGTTGGAACTGAGTAATCTCGAAATGTGGAGCACGCCTTCCATATAAACTGATATGAAAATCTGGAGAGTTGAATCTGGTGTCAAGTTTGTGTGTGTGTCATCTGACCTTTTTCGAAGTTAATCGGTAATTCAACTTGTGCAACGAAATTAAAACGTTACTTTCCAGTTTATCTTAATAATACCCTATCATTCTGGAAAGAAAAAAAATGGAAGATTCAGAATTCTAACTGGAAAAGGAACAAGAGGAAAAGTTGGAGAAAAGAAAATTTCGAAATAAGCTATTTTTGTAATATTAATATATTTTTGAAGTGAAAACTTCTATAGCCGCGTTGGGCACTTTTTGGTAGGGGGAAATCTTATGGGTTCGCGTCACCGACATGTTCGTGTGTTACGTTAAACAATTAGATGAACCAATAATGTTAAACTATGCATCAAATCCTCAAAATATTCTTCCACGCGATGATGAAATAATTGAAAGTACGAAAAATCTAAGTATTGCTGAAATTAATGGTGACAATGATGGAAACAATTAAAATAATGTTAAAAATCAAGTACATTGAAATTTAAGGTATCCGACTACTTTCGGAACCGTGATTTTGCAAAAGCGTAAAAACGAATATATTTTTTTAATATGTAGAGTTACTTAGATTAGAATACACGTATGAAATTGGTTTAAGCATATTGTTTCAATAAAAAGTTTATTTAGTGCAATTTTTCGGCAAAAAATGAATTTAGAATTATTTATTTTCAAAACAGTCTCCTTTTATGGAAAATGCTTCTATAATAATTATGTTTTGCCTATATATAGCTCAGGCCTCTGTACAGAGTCTGGATTTGGATGCTTGAAATATTTAATTTAGAAGTGGATTTATTCATAATTTAACACATCCGAGTGGAGAATTTTTAACAAAAAAACACCGATAGTTATTTTACTTGGTAGTTACTCTGAAAATAATGTGAATTTTTATAAAATCCTAGTTCAGGCTCTCTGGAGAAGTCTTAGCCATGTATATACAAAATATTATTTTTACAGAGGCATTTTTCATAAAAGGAGAACATTTTGAAAATAAATAATTCTAAGTTCATTTTTTGCCAAAATATTGCATTTAAATAATTTTTATTGTAATAATATTTTTAAAATAATTTTATACGCGTATTCTGATCTAAATGCCACTAAATATTTTTAAAAATATTCGTTTGTACACTTTTACAAAACTACAACTCCGAGCGTAGCCGGATACCTTAAGTAAATACAAATACTATCCATAAATATGATTGTTATATTAATTGTTATTTCAATTGAATTGTATTTATATTTTGCCATGATCTTGTACAGAGAGAGAGAGCCCGTAATATATTTGAATAATAAAAAACCATATAAACATGCATATAATAGTTGCTCGGAGTATCTATAGATGTGAAAACAGGATTGATGTTGATAATTTTAATTCAAATATTATGAAATTTCAAAGTTTAATACTAAAAGTTCTAAGTTTTCACTTCTATCGGCAGCCTCTATAACTGCCAATTTTTTTATTCAACTAAATAAAAATATTACAAAACTTGGGTAAGAGACATACGCAATTTTTGATCTTTCGTATATTGTAAAATTAAAATTTTTCTAATTTTCCTCTCCCCTCCCACAAATTGAAAAAGATGCAGCGTCAAGGAGTTTTATTATAGAAATTCCGAATAGAGAGAGTTTTAAAACTGTTGTCTTAATTGTGAAGTGTGGTTTTAACTAACCGATTATTCTTACTTTTTTCAAGTTTAAAAGTTAAAAAAAAAAAAAAAAAATTCACTTTTTTCTTCTTCTGGGGAGTTTTATTTTTCTACCTCTGAAAACTAAAAAATAAATAATAGAGTTTATACCAATTTAAAAAAAAAAAATAAAAATAAAAAAAAAAAATACGCAGTAACTAAACTGGAGTATATTTTTGGGGGTTTTATGACGTTGAATGTAAAATGCAAACTTATTTCGGACACTTTTTTCGCAGATCTTCCTTTAATATTTGTTGACATTATATAATTTCCAGGTGACTGTAGTGTTGCAGGAGGAAGCAGCGCATTCTGCGAAATTCTTTTGCTGCAGCTGTTCCAACCATCCTCCGACTTGAATGAACGCCCGTTCTTTTTTTCTTCAAAGCCCTGACCTTCCGTCGTCGGAATAAAACATGGGAGAAATTTTCATTAAAAAAAGGTTAAATTGTCATTTTGGACGCGTAGGTTGCAGTCACCGAGAGATATAAACGCGGAAACGGTTTTTCTAATTTTGTAACCGTTTCCCATCGAGGATTTAAAAGATTGAAAAGAGCCTCTAAAATGCGGAAGTTCCATAATCCGTGCCACGGTAGTTCGTCTACATCACCGAAGGGCCTTTTGTTTAATTCGGTATCATGTGGTGTTAAATGGGTCAATTGGAACTTTCGGTTGCAGAGTCGTTGAACGAATTAATATACACATCCCACGATCAACGATACCATTTTTTTTCTTTCATGTTTGTACATTCATTATAATTTGTATAGCATTCCGCTTCTACGTAAGCTGTGTGAAATGTAGGTAACAGCACTTTCATTCAAATCCGTGTCTTGTACAGCAGCGGTCGCCAAACTTTTTAACCTTACGAATCAGTAAATTCATAATTTAAGTCCCGCGTACCACACACTAATAGGATATTTTAAGTGTTAAATATATATTTATAAAAAAATTGTGATCTAAGAACACATATAAAATGTACCTAGTTAATAAAATGTAGCTATTAATAGTTAGCAAATTATGAAAGCTTTATTAATAAACCTTAATAAAATAAACAAAAATAGTAAAAACAAAACAATTAAAAATGATTTAAGCATATCTAACTTTTAGCACATTATCCATTCCTAGTGTGATGGATGTTCCAGCTTACTTGAAACAAGATGATGGATATTTTGAACGAATGTTGTTACTGCAAGACGGAGAACTGCTCAAGCTGAGATCGGTACCGTATTTTGATGAAAAGGCCTTTTCACATAAGTTCTGGAGAATTTTCATCGTCTATTCACTAAGAAAAGGGTTTTCACTTTTTATGGATAGCCGAAACTGAGATCTTGTTAACGATGAATGAAATTTTTTTTTTTAAATTTGAGAGTTTCGTCGGACGATAGGTCGCGCGATGAGGCTTTCTTTTACATGCATGCTTAAATTACTCTCCTGAATTTTCGCTGTCAACGGATCTATTATCCACATGTGTGGGATCTTCATTCTTTGGATAATAACTACTGTAAATGATCCCAAGTGCTTTTTAACTAGGGTTCCTACTTGTTGCATTTTAAAACGTAACATTATGAGTATATTCCTCATTTTTCGGAGGACCAGTGAAATTTTCTCGCGGACCACCACTTTGCGACCTCTGTTGTACAAGAGCGGAAGATTCATAGAACGATTTCTCAGAGGGGACGTGCATATTTTGAGAGAAAACAATTCCTTTTTTTTTTCATTCAGTGACATTCGAATAGACCTTGCCTTTTATTTTCGTCAAATATGTGTAGATTAATGTGTTATAATTTTCCACTCCAAAGCATACCATCACGCAATCGTTCAAAGTAAACATCAATCATTACTTGAAATCAAACCTTAAACATTCCTTTAATAATTTACGTCGACTCTATTAACTTTTATTTCTTTTTGATAATTAAAATACCGGCTTTATACGCGTGAGTTGAATTTTAATTATTTAAAATTAAATTGGCCACATTTATGACGTTCGCATGATGAATACCACGTGTTCTTCATAGCATTCAAAACAAACTGACATTAGACTTGTTGTTCTACTTTTAAAATTCGGATACAATTTCAAATAAGTAAATTGTGTCCAGTTTTAAAACTCTTCAAAAAGTTTTTCAAAATTAAAATATAGATATATACTATTCGTGTAGTTCTAAATCGAGAGCATTTTGTTTACCTTATTATTGACAAACATGTATTTTTTAAAATAAAGTTTCCTCACACAAAAAGCAAACGTGTTGGCTACAGAGAAGCGCACGAACTGATTCGCTGGAAATACGTGATTGTATTTATCGTGTGACTGTGGCGACACATGAATTTAGCCCATTAAGACGTTATTTCTTAACAAAGAACAAAATTAATGTTAATCAGATTCGTGTTCAACATCTCCTTATCAATAAGTAAACATAAGAAAAATAACTTCGACAAATAAAAATATACATAATTATTTCTGTTTTTTACCAGATAACAATATTTCGTCAACTTATAATCGTCGTTGTCAATCCAATATCTGCTATGTGCAAGAAGTATAACGTAGAGATGAGAAATATTAAGATATTTTTTTTATTTCACAATATGTTGGCTGATACTTTAACTCGCGCAGCAGTCTTTTTATACGATAATTTGGTTTGTAAACTTGTCGTAATAGTCGAAATCTCCAAAAAGTGCACATGACAGCTAATTAGCAACGACACTTACTATGGTAATTGCACGTTGAACTTTTAATTAATATCAAATTGATGTTTTATTAACTTAATACAAGATTACAAATTTAAAGCGAGTAAAAAAATCGTGACCTATTCGAAAGGATGGATTAGGATCAATTCTGCTGTGTAGCTGTAATATGCAAGGATTTCGTTTGCGGGTGCGAAAAATAATTCAAAGAAGTGGTAATTCACTACAACTTTTGGCTCCAAAACTTGGCAAGAAAGGAGCCAAATTAAAAACAAAACAAAACAATCGAAAGTCTCGAGGACACGCTATTGTCTTTCATCTCTGAATAACGCCACCTATTATCCTGATTATGTATGAAATAGACACATCAATAGGGAAAAGAAACCTTTTTAAGTTTCCATGTCAAGTTTATTTGATTTTAATAAAAGAACTTTTAAGAAAAATAAATCATTTTTTTGTCTCATTTATAATTTATACACTTTCTATGTTAAGAATGGAACACATGTTTTTCTGTAACATGCTATTATTATTTTGTTAGTTTTTTCAGTTTGAGACTAACTTGTAGTTTCGTGCATAATTTTATTCATGCATGTTTATATGCGTAATAACAGGGGTCTTAGAGCTTGTAAAATAATAGCTGGGAGGCGCAGTATCTATCTGTTGGGCACCATTGCCGTAGCTAGATCTGAACTCACTTTCAAACTCACATTTTCGGGATAACGTGACAGGTTGTCAGCAAGGGCGCGAAAACTAAATCCCCGTGCACTGAGAACTTTAACTACGCCTCTGAGTGAATGATATTAACGTCGCACTATTCAACTACTCGAGGGCTTTTGGCGACGGACCTCTTAATTTTGAACCATTATCAAGAAACGAGGGCGACACTTGAGCTCCCCCCTCTCCTAACTACCACACCAACGGGAAAACGTTTAAACTAAACAGACTTAACGTGCATCGCGCCCCCATAATCTTCAGTGGGGGCTACTTTTACTATTCTGAGACAATGCTGTTATAGTAAAGTATGCATTCAATATTTTAAATCTATTGTTTGTATTGAAGAGGGCCAAAAAGTTGTAACTGTATCTGAAAATAGAAATGCTATTCATTTCTTTGTATTCGAATTTAGAAAAATGAATTAATAGCTATGTGTTCTTTTATTAGGTGCTTAATATTTGGGCAAAGTTAAGCGAAAATTCTTAAATACTATGTTATAAAGTTTCAGCAGTCTTTGACTTTTAATTTTTTTGTTCTATTCTTTATTTTTTTCAAAATTTTTAGTTTTGAAAATAAATATCGGAAGTTAATGTTTTCGTTAATGCGTGTGGGAAAATATTACCATTTATTAATGAGTGATTTTCTTTCGTATTGCACTTCCTTCAAAGATCCAATTCTTTTCCCGGAATGTGTGATTCCTCGATTTTTATAAAATGGAAAAACATGAACTACTTCCCTCATTCTAAAAATATTTTGTTAGAAATATTAATCTTCTTGAAAGCCAATAGATAGATAAATAAATGCTCAAAACACATCGAATACCAGCGAAAGAACTTTCTCCAATGGATAAAATGAAGTGACTTATTCTAGTTTAGAGACTCTCTTTGGAATGTCTTGAATAATACTGTCCGAGTGTCGAGAGCCCAAAAGATTAAAGTTGTTATATTCTATGCTTGAGTGAAAATTTTCTAAATTAGCCGTGGTGAAGCAGACTCATTCCAAACGAAGTCTTTACTATGGTTGTTCCCATCAAGGTTAGAGAAATGTAGGCCAAAAGAGACTAGAAAATAGAAATAATGCCTTAATATGCGGTGGCTCTCAAACCTTTTATGCTTCATGTCTTTCTTGGAAATGTGCAGGTCGTTGGCATACATCTTGTAATGGATTACTTAAAATTGTGCTTGTAATATAAAATGAGAGACTCTGAATTATTGGGAGTCATTCTGCATATTGAAGCATTCATTTTTTAAAAACTTTTATCGTGCTTTGAGAATAGTTTTTCAAAATAATATGTTGGAAATGTTTTTTTCCCACTGTGTTCAAAAGTCTTTACTGAAAATACTACCGATTAAGAGAAAGAGTGCTCGACGTTGATAGCATATCTTTGAACTGTCCATGAGCTTTTTTCACTTTATCGTGCCTTTGACAGTATGCTTTCCCTTTTTTCTGTGTTTTGTGTGATCCAGATTTCTTTGTGTGATCATTAACAAACCATCTTTTTTTCTTTTTATTCATTTATCTACAAATTATGTTGGATCACGATGTGCAATAGATTGGTTTGCTGATTCGAATGAATATTATACTCTCAAAACATTGGGGACTCGCATCGAAATTTTGAGGTCTCGATCACATGGAAAGAAGATGCGAAAGTTTCTCACTGAGAAGTTTTTCGCATCAACCACTTGGAATTCGGAAGTTAAGGTTAGAATTTAATGAGCTTCCATCATTCGAATGACGATCTTAGTTTAAATCTGTTATCTTGGTCTCGTCTGGTGGTAGAAAAATATCTGCCGATTGAGAACATCAGAGACTATTTTATCAAACTCAACAAATAAAGGAGGCGGGGGGGATCGGGAATGAAATTTTGAAAATGAGTTTCTACCCTTGTCCTTCAGTATCTTGAAGACTTCGCTAACACAATTTGCTCTTGAGCTATGCTAATTGTATAATTAAAAACAAAATTTAGTCTTTAAAGTACGAAATCAATAACACAATGAATCCGCTAAAAGGAATTTTAATATGCGGTGCATTAACTTAAATCATATTGAGTATAGGATTCTATGAAACATATATTTTGTATGAAATCTATCTCCTGGATAGCTGAAATTCGTTGTCTTTCTAGATGATTCTTGTGTATGTACTTGGATTATTCATACTTTTTGAATTCGAAAGATAGTAGTTCAAGTGAACTGCGCAGGAAATGAAAAGTAACTTTTTTCTAACAATTAATCCAGTTGAACGAAAAGTATGCAAGAGACGAGAAAATAAAACTTTACCAATGCATTGTCATTTGCTAATAGTTTCTTTGACATTCAAAAAATGTCACTTAAAGTAGGAATAGTTTATTTTCAAATTGAGAATGTGACTTAAATGCATTTGTATTACTACTTATAATAACGCATTTTAACACATTGGAAAATCGTATTTGTTTTCTGAACTTCTTAAATTTTAGCAAAAGTCACAAATCAGGTATGTTAACTGTAAGTTTCATTTGAATCGATATTGATAGAATAGCTCACATGACGATCATCGAGAGGGGAAGGGCTGTTATTTGAACTTGGGCATTCGATTCTTGTGTTTTAGGAACAAAGAACACCGAATGCCGATGTTCAGAGAAGCATGGATTCTGGCAATCGGTTCGTACATTTTATGCAGAACAATAGAATTGCTACTGGGTACTTGATTGTTTAGTCACGCGCTTGTTAAAGTAACTGCTAGGAAACTGGCTACAGTTTGTTGCTTATTTTTTAAAAAGCATTTTCTTGTCTCATAACCTTTTGAAAGGGTCGATACCTATTCTCTTTGTGTAAGGGTGATGGTGAAATGTTTTTTCTCTTTCCCGGATTGCCTCTGATAGTCTTAGACGGTTTCTAGTTTTATATATATTCAGGCGGGGTATATGTTTACTTCAATATCGTTCCGTCTTTAATGTTATTTAGTGGCCGCGATAGCCGAGTGGTATAGGTATCGAATCGTGGCTTTCCTTGTCACGAGTTCGAGCCTAGTACCACTAAAGACCTGCCGTGTAGGGGAGCGGTTCACGTTAAATCTGTCGAGAGCTGAAACGTCCTCCCGTTGGTGTGGTAGTTTAGGAGAGGGGGTGACAACTCAGGTATCATCCTCGTCACTTGACCGTGGTTTAAAATTACGGGGTCTGTAGCCAAAAGCCCTCGTGTAGCTGAACAGTGCGACGTTAATATTCAATCAATTTAATGTTATTTATGAAGTTGTGGAACTAAATAATGAACTCCTACGGGAATCTTCGTGAATTTTAGAGCACGGTCTCCTTCGGTCCAAAGACTATGCCTGCCTCTCCCTATACACAACACGCCATCTGCGAACTTTTGCTTCAGATTTACCTTATGAAGACTTACTGTTTTGGTTTCTTTCGGATTCGAAATACGAATCTACGTTCCGCTGGCCACGAAACTCGTGATTCGCGATTACCTTCATCCATTTTTTTCCCTTTAGGTTTGTAACGTTAAGTCCTTGGAAGAATTGAAGTAAACGAAGAGCAAAGTATTCTGTTTTGCAGCGCCTCCATGGTGTATTTATCTTTTCTCACTCTCTTCAAGTTCCTAGTGTGTGAAGTCTTATATCACTTTAATCTAGTGTTTCTCAAACTGTGGGGCGCGAGTATATCGGAAAGTCAAAAACAAAAAAATATTTAAGAATTAATTTACTGAAAGGAAGCAAAACAAAAAAACATTCTGACATAATTAAAAAAATACACATTTACACTAATGTAATATACTTATAAATGCATCTCAGTACTGCACAATGTGTTTCATGATTAAACAGTACTAACTTATGAACAAGTTTATTATATAATTACCAGTGACCCGATGGGCATGTCATAAAATTGTATACAAAATTTAATACATAACTTGATAATTTTTTTTTGTACGGTTTATAATTAAAGTCGTAGCCTTACGTCAAATTGTATCGTTATTGTTATGGAGGAGGGGGAGGGGCGATGAAAATTATGATTGAAAATTGGGTCGCAAGTATAGAAAGTTTGAGAAGCACTGCTTTAATCCTTTTACCTTTAATATTAAATTTAACTTATAATCTCCTCTGAAATGTTAGATTTTAATTTGAATCAAAGTGAAAAAATCGAAATCCGTTCTAGTAACGAACAAAAGAGGGTTTTATTAACTATCAGTACAAAATCAAAGGCCGAGTGGAATTTTTTTTCAGAAGTCAAAGCACATCTGCTCTTGAAGGAGAAAGATAAGCATTAGAAAAGCTCGGAAAAACCGTTGCAAATTAAAGAACTTGTGCGAATCGCACTTTTTTGCAATGCTTATTTGCATTGTAGAAAAGCATAACAATTATTCATGAGATTTTATAAAAAAAACTTTCTTTTGAAGGTTTTTCTACCAGAAAGTTGTCGGCCGCGCGAGTTGGATGGTCATGAGCTCGTGGCCTGAGAGTCGTGATTTCGAATTCTGGTGCCATTGAGAATCCGCCGTGTAAAGAAACTGATGACGTTAAATCTGTCGTAGTTCAAAGCCCTCACGTTGCCGTGGTATGGGAGTGAATAGAATAGGTTTTTAACTCGGGTGTCGTTCTCGTCTCTTGAAGGAATTTATCATTTTTCGAGGTCCCGTGTGAATAATCTTCGCGTTGCTTTAGAGTGCGACGTAAATAAAAAAAGGAAAATGAAATCCGAGAAATTGCCAATTGCTTAATATGCCATTTTTTTCAACAATAGCAAAAGAACAATTTACGTGTTAAGTTTGAAAAAAGTATCAATGAATTTATATGGCATAGAATAAATTTATTGATACAAAATGAAGCCCAAACACTTGCCTTATCAGTACTGGTTTTTACCTGTGTTTCTTTTTATTCATTTCTCAAATTTTTTGTGTTCCCACATGTGCTTTTTTGTGTGTTTTTAGTGAGTAATATTATAAATTTAATTTCTCTTACATTGTATTCATGAAAATCATTCTATTGAATGGTATGACAGATATTTTTTTCAGTGTGTAAAACACTTCATATGATCCCATCCTGTGTTGGATTTTTTAGTATCCTTTTTTATATGCACCAGCATGATTAGTTCATTCTTTGCTGCTTGAATTGAATTTTTGATTTTTTTCATCCATGTAAACAATCAGCATCGTATGTTTAAAGAGCTGACAGGGAGAGACGTATAATTATCTTATCTAATATAAATTGATTTGCAAATAATATCGTTTTCAGGATTATTTTCAAGGGTTTCCTTAGATTGAATTTCTTCAATAAGTGATAAGAAGAAAGCGCAAGGCTTCTATTACCTTAAAAGTATGTGGTTGCAAAAAAAAAGGTTTTTGCTCAACACCAATGTATACTTGACAGTGTTTTCTTGCTCGCAAAAAAAGTATAAAACTCTTTTGTACATATTCCACTTTCAAAACATTTTTTAATTATATCACGGCTAAAAAATAAGAACAAATCGTTGTAACTGAGGGGTGTGCAGATAAGGTGGATTAATCCAGAACTGCGTGGTTGTGAAATACTGCA